>CAUYQV010014589.1:0-11853 GCA_963574575.1 Galagoides demidoff | reverse complement strand
TGGCGGGCGCCTGTGGTCCCAGCTACTTGGGAGGCAGAGGCAGGAGACTCACTTGAGCCCAGGAGTTGGAGGTTGCTATGAGCTGTGATGCCATGGCACTCTACCCAGGGGGATAGCTTGAGGCTCCGTCTCAAAAAAAATAAAATCCTAGATCTTTTTATTTCCTAAGTGTATGTCCCTGGGCAAATTTATTAAGCTTTCTAATCTTATTTGTCTATTAAGATTTATACAGTCAGTTTAAAATTAATTAGTGCAGCAGTAGTAACTGCTGTTAATCAGTAAGGAAATGGACAGGAACAGTATGTACTTAACCACATTGTAGGTGCTCAGTAATTTTTTTTTAAATGAAGGATTCGTTGAGGTTAACCCAAGTGATGAAACAGAAACTGTATCTTTTTGACTTTGGACTATAGTATTTATACTGCACAATGCTGTCATACTATATGATAATTTGCTGAAGATGGTGAAAAATAGAATAGTTTCAGATATTTGGCTGGCTAGATCACATTCTGCCCTGAGACCTGACCTTGACATTTCTAGCTTGTTGATGACTGAACTTTTCTGTTGATCTCCTTGATGTCTGGAGTTCTCATGATGCCAAATGGGGTCCAGTTCTCAATTCTCTTCTGTGATAGGATGATCACTTTTAAGAGTTTGGTGCTTGTTTTTTTGATAATAATTAAGACAAATATTACATCTTAATTTTTCTCTTATTGCAGAGGGAAGTGGAACCCTGATTGCTTGATGATTGATGGAATGGTTTCACTGTTAGGAGATCAAGTTGAGAAGTTGTGGAAACGGGATGAAGGAGGCACAGGAAAATATCCTCCCCCTAGTCTCCATGTAGGTTTGCAGTAATGTGCTATCACTTAGGGAGTCTGTGAAGCTGGGGAGAGAAGCTTAGCTGGAGTGTTTACACCTGGCACAAACTTGGGGAAGACATGAGTGACTGTATAAAATATACTGAAGTATTTGTTTCTCTTATAGGCACTGTTTGACATATACCTATTAGACAACATTTCTGAAACAAGCAAACATTCTGTTGTATCCTTTAATATTTCACCAACTATTCATATGTTATCAAAATTATAAAATTTCAGAGCAGTAGAAATGTTACATATCTAATCTAATCTTAATTTCAAAGTTGATTTCCTTTTTTTTTTTTTTTTTGAGAGTTCTTGACCCAGGATCTGTCGATTAGGTTCTTATGGCCTGTGATTAAACTAAAACTATATGTGTTCATGTTTTATATAAAGCTATATAAAATCTTACATGTATATGTATATATGTAAAAACTATGGTTAACCTAAGAGCAAAAATTGTTTATGTTTATTTATCTAGTGGAAGTATTCTTGGCTTTTATCAGATTCTTAAGATCTAAGTCACTGAAATAGTTGGCTCTAAAATACTGTTGGCAAGTAGTCATTCTCAGTGAGTTAACCTGTGTGCTGAAAATCAGTGTATTATAAGTTAGCTTCATCTTACCTTAGCCATTGAGTCCTGTCACCTTTCTGATTAAATTTTTCTACTTATGTTAATTTCTTAGTCTAAAATGTGTAGTTCCAATTATCTGCAAGTGGATGATGCGTTTTCTGAATAACTTAATTTGGCATATAACTTTGTTTCTTAAATTTGCCAAGCTGCTAACTCCATGAAGAAAGTATGCCTTAGTTCATCTCCTTTGTGGTGGTAATAATACAGTATTGAGAATGAATGAAGTTATAAAGAACTGGCTGTACCCACATTTAATAAAACTATACTGAGTATTTATGATGGCTTTCTGGCACAAAGTCAAGCCTCTTTTACTGCTACATTCTGTTGCGACTTATTCTAAATATATATGTAGGACTTATTTCATTGTTGTTTATTGTCCTTAATCCTCTTTTTTGAAGACTATTTATTTGCTACTCGACATTATGTATTCCTTTCCAAACAAAACAGATGCTTCTATTGAATCTTTTCCAACTGCATTTGCCGTTTCTTGGGGCCAGGTTAAACTTATTCAAGGGTTTTGGCTGATAGATCATAATGACTATGAGGTAAGTCTTAGTTCACCTAGAAGGTAAGCTTTTGTAAATTAATAGAATTTTAGAAAATCTACATAAGTAGTTTTAAGTTGATATTAAAGATAGGATAAAATCTATTTCTAGAGGTAATTTAAGAAAGACTCAGCTTAATCATTACCTTCACCAAACACTGTCATAGTCAGCAAGAATACAAAGATAACAGTTCAGGACCCCAGGTTCTTCACTGTCTATAGAAGGAAACAAACTAGTAAACAGTTATGAACACTATAAACTTAGAGACATGTTCAAAGTGTTGGGTGTACCATAGAAGGCAAGATTTGGCATTGATAAATATAATTGGCAATGAAAAGATATTATATAACAAGGTGTCAAAGGTATGAGTATTCTCATAAGGTGGGTTTTTTTTATTCTTTAAAATAAAATATATCTTAGCACTCTAGGAGGTGTAGCCAGGTGGATTGAGACCTGAGCTCAGGAGTTTGAGACCAGCCTGAGCAAGAGTGAGACCCATGTCTCTACTAAAAATAGAAAAACTAGCTTGGCATTGCGGCAGGTGCCTGTAGCTCCAGCTACTGGAAAGGCCAAGGCAAGAGGAGCTCTTGAGCCCAAGAGTTTGAGGTTGCTATGAGCTGTGATGCCACGGTACTATACCAAGGGTGACAAAGTGAGAGTCTGTCTCAAAAAATATAAATAAATAAAATACAGTTATTCCTTGGTTTCTGCAGGGGGTTGGATCGAGGATCTCTGAAAATAACAAAATTCATGGATGCTTGGTCTTTACTTAAAACGGCACACTATTTACACATATCCCAAGTACATCCTCCTGTATACAGTTAGCCGTCCATGTCCATGGGTTCTACATCCATGCATTCAACTAACCACAGATCGAAATATTCAGGGGAAAAAATAACATCTATACTGAACACATACAGACTTTTTCCTTATCATTTCCTAAATTTTGGAGTATAACAACTATTTACATGGTGGTTACATTTTATTGGGTATTTTAAGTAATCTAGAGATGATTTAAAGTGTATGGAAGGTCGCACATATGTTATATGCAAATACTATGCCATTTTACATCAAAGACTTGCGTGTCCTTGGATTTTTATATCCCATGTGAGGTCCTAGAAGCTAGGTCCCTATAAGATGTTGAGAAATGGCTATACTTGAAATCATCTCTAGATTACTTTTAATACCTGATACAATTTAAACACTATATAATAGTTGTCATGCTTATTTTCTTACTTTTTTTTTTTTTTTTTTTTGAGACGGAGCCTCAAGCTATCCCCCTGGGTAGAGTGCCACTGCATCACAGCTCATAGCAACCTCCAACTCCTGGGCTCAAGCGAGTCTCCTGCCTCCGCCTCCCAAGTAGCTGGGATCACAGGTGCCCGCCACAACGCCTGGCCATTTTTTGGTTGCAGCCATCATTGTTTTTTGGCGGGCCCAGGCTGGGGATTCCAACCCGCCACCTTAGGTGTACGTGGCTGGCACCTTAGCTGATTGAGCCACAGGCGCTGCCAACTTTTTGATTTGTTAATCTGATGTATAATTCTTTTCTTTTCAATTTCATTTAATTCTGCTCTAATTTTTGTTATTTCTTTTCTTCTGCTGGGTTTCGGGTTGGAGTGTTCTTCCTTTTCCATTTTCTTGAGGTGTCCCATTAAGTTGTTAATTTCTTCTCTTTCTGTTTTCTTGAGGAAGGCTTGCAGTGCAATAAATTTCCCTGTTAGGACTGCCTTTGCAGTATCCCAGAGGTTCTGATAACTCATCTCTTCATTGTTTTTAGTTCCAAGAATTTGGTAATTTCCTTCTTGATGTCGTCTTTGACCCAAGTTTCATTGAGCATAAGGGTATTTAGCTTCCATGATTTTGTTTGTGTCTGCAAGTTCCTGTTGTTTCTGAGTTTGACTTTTATTGCCCGGTGGTCTGAGAAGATGCAAGGGATAATTTCTATTCTTTTAAATTTGCTGAGGTTAGACTTGTGACCTAGGATGCGATCTATTTTGGAGTATGTTCTGTGGGCTGATGAATAAAATGTGTGCTCAGTTTTATTAAGGTAAAATGTTCTATAGATGCCCGTTAAGTCCAGATGCTGAATGGTTAGGTTTAAATCTAGAATTTCTTTGCTAAGCTTCTTGTTGGATGATCTGTCCAGCACTACCAAAGGGGTATTAAAATCTCCAACTATGATGGAGCTTGGAATAATCAGGTTGCTCATGTCTGTTAGAGTGTCTCTTAAAAATTGAGGTGCATTCTGATTGGGTGCATAAATATTGATAATTGAAATCTCATTGTATTGAGTACTACCCTTAACAAATATAAAGTAACCATCATTGTCCTTGCTCACTTTTGTTGGTTTAAAACCTATTGTATCTGCAAATAATATTGCAACACCTGCTTTTTTTCTGCTTTCCATTAGCCTGGAATATAGATGACCATCCCTTCACCCTGAGTCTATGCTTGTCTTTTGAAATAAGGTGAGTTTCTTGGACGCAACAGATATCTGGCTTGAGTTTTTGTATACAGTCAGCCAGCCTATGCGTCTTTAGAGGGCAGTTTAAGCCATTTACATTGATGAGACTATTGATAATCCTGGCATAGTTTTGGTTATCAAGTTTTTTGAAGGTTCATTGGACATCTTTGGTCCTTTTATCGCTGTGGAGATTGGAATTTGGTCAAAATTTTCTGGGTGGGTTTATCTATGTGGTAGAGGATTGCGCTGGTCCTCATGGAGGATAGGTTTGAGGATATCCTGGAGGGCTGGTTTAGTAATGGCAAATTTCTTCAACATGTGAATATCATTAAAGTATTTAATTTCTCCATCATAAATGAAGCTCAATTTAGCTGGGTAGAGGATTCTGGGTTGAAAGTTGTTTTGTTTTAGGAGGTTGAAGGTCAATGACCACCCTCTTCTAGCCTGAAAGATTTCAGCCGAGAGATCTGCAGTCATTCTAATATTCTTCCCCTTGTAAGTTAATGTTTTCTTGCGTCTGGCTGCTTTCAGGATTTTCTCTTTCATGCTAACTTTGGTGAAGTTGATTATGATATGTCTGAGGGATGTCTTGTTTGGGTTGAGTTGTGCTGAGGTTCTGAAGCTGTCTGCTATCTGAATTTCAGGGTCCCTTGGCATGTCTGGAAAGTTCTCTTTCATAATTTCATTAAGGAGAGCCTCTGTGTTTTGTGAAGCAACTTCTTCACCTTCAGGGATTCCTACGAAGCCAATATTAGTTTTCTTTGAATTATCAAAGATCTCTCTGAGTGAGAGATCTGTTTTTGCTTTCCACTTGTCATAATCTTTGGAAGTCTGGGCGCGTTCAGTCTTTGTCTTCAGTGTTGGAGATCCTATCTTCTGCCTGGTAGTGGGATGGATTCAACCTTCAGAGGATGGATTCAACCGTCCTCTTTAAATCTGCAACCTCTTGTTTCAATGATCTTTGATCATTTTATCTTTGAAATCATTGAATTTCTGGGACAGCTTTTGAATGATTTAAAATTCTAGATCCCTCTTTCCCTCCAACCTGTCTTATTCGCTATCCAGATTCTGAACTCTATTTCTGTACATCTCAGACATCTGTTCATGTAGTGGGTCTTCAATTGTGTCTGCCCCATCCTTCTTTGTGGGGGGGGGAATTAATCTACTCTGGTTATTCTGGTTGCCAGAGTTTTTCTGCTGATTCCGCCCCATGTTGAATTTGCACCTTTCAGAAGCCGTCCCTAAAACCGTTCTGCCAGTGGCTTCTTCTAGTTTTCTCCTAGGCACAACCCTGCAAGGCCCCAGGAGGCGGGGCCAGCAGGCCAGGTGATGCAGCCCACCCCTGCAGGCATCAGTGTCGATCTCAGGTCACCAGGACCCTGGGAGGTAGGCGCGACCTGCTCCAGCAGAAGTCAGTTGTCCTCACTGGCCACCAAAGCCCCAGAGGCAGGCGTCTGGCAGGACGGTGTGACCCTCCCTGGCAGGAGCTGTTCGCAACTGGAAGATGGCAAGGCACCGGGAGGCAGGCGGCGGCTGCGTGACCCACCCCAGCAGAAGTCATTTGCCCTCGTGGCCCACCAAAGCCCCAGAGGCAGACGTGATCTACTATTCTTAATTAAATTTTTTACTTTATTTTGATTCTGTTAGTGATTTCCTCTCTTCCAGGATCCCATGTAGGATACCACATTACATGTAGCCTTTTTTTCCCCTTAGACTTCTCTGAATGGTGATCGTACTCATACTTTTGTTGTTTTTGATGACCTTGACAATTTTGAGGAGTTAAGGGATTTTTTAGATTTTTTTTTTTTTTTAAATTTTGGATCTGCCTGATAGTTTTCTCAAGGTTAGACTGAGATTTTTGGGAGGAAAACCATAGAGGCAAGGTATTCTTTTCAGCACAGTACCAAAGCTGTGTACTGTCACATGACTCATTCTGTTGATGTTCACCTTTTTAACCTTGACTGCTTGATAACGTAGTATTCCCTGGTTTGTCCATTGTCAAGTTAGTTTCTTTTTTCCCCTGTTTTTTAGACTCTGCTGTTTTGACAAGTTACTAACTCCTTTACAAGGGGGATATTTACATAAATTATTTGGAATTTTTCTGTACAGATTTTTTCTTCTCCCTCATTTATTTATTTACTCAAACTTTTATTTATGTCCATATGAACTCATAAATACTTACCTTATACTTTGGGTATAAGGTAACATCCAACAGAGTGTTACTTAGTTTTTATTCACATTATTCAGCTTTGGACATTGAGTGTTTTTTCACATGACTCCTTCTGTATGCTTTGATATACCCATATCATTTTGTTTTTTGAGCATTTCCTTGTTTTTAGCTCATTTTTTATATTTCCTCCCCTGGTTTTAGGACCAGACATTTCTCCAAAAAATCTTGTTCCTTCTATTGGAGAAAAATATTAGAAATAAAACAAAGATCTGGGCACTAGATATGCTCTTTGCTACTGTGGTGTACACCCTCTCAGTGTATAGAATTAGAAAATACATGTATCCAAGCTATACATGACTTCCTACTGGTACCTTTAATTCTTATCACTTACCTCATGTTTCATTCCAGCCTTCTCCCTTTGCTTTTCTGTAATTTCCTTCTCCAGTAATGAGAAGCCATCCATTTACTTACTTGTTCAGTCCAGGTATGCATGTATGGGGCTTTCAGCATTGTCAGCTTGTACTCCCATGAGAAACAACTTTCCTAATGTAATACTGTGCTAACCTGCAAGTCCTTTTGCCATTAGTCTTACAGTTTTTAGTCATTTCCAAAGTTGCTATGGTCAGTACTTCTTTTCCTCACATGCTCAGCAAGGTTATGTTGTACATTTGTAATAGAGTTAGATTCTTATGTCTGTTTTGTTTTTTGTTCTGGGTTACCATGCCCCCCCAACTGATTTTTTTTTCTTTTCCTTTTCCACATGCATGAAGTATCACTCTTTGTGCTATAAAGTTGTATAAGATTTTGTAAATGTGTAGTGTCATGGATCCACCACTATAAAATAGTTCCACGGACCTTACCACCCGCTTGTGTTTCACTTATTCTTCAAGATTTTTAGCTTTCCCCCCCACAAATCTCTGCCAATCTCTGATCTGTTTTCATTCTGTAGTTTTGCATTGTCTAGAGTGTGTTACAAATGAAATCATATTGTATATATCCTTCCCAGACTGGCTTCTGTCACTTAACAGTGTGCATGTAGGATTCATCCAGATTGTTGCATCAATCAGTAGCTTCATTCTTTTCGTTACTCTGTAGTATCATGCATTGCATGGATGCCCTACAGTGTGTTTATTGAAGGTGGATGTCTTTTGCCTGTGGAAAAACATCTTGGTTGCTTCTAGGCTTTGGGTGATTATTAATAAAACCACTATAAACTTCCATGTGCAGGTTTTTGTTAGGCATATGTTTTCTACTCAATCAGGTAAATGCCTAGGCATGTGACTTAAAGTGTCTGCGCTATTTTGCATTCCTTCTGGCAATGAATGAGAGTCCATGTTTCTCCAGATCCTCATTAGCACTTGTAATTACCAATTCTTTTCATCCCTAGAAATATCTAAATTTAAACACATGTAATTTTTTATGTTTAAACTATTCTATAGCTTCTGGCAACAGTCAAAGCTACGTAGGGTCACTTGGTCTTTTACAGATCTGTCATATGCTGGAGGTTTTCCAGGTTACTTGTCATCAAGTAGGGCTAATTTTCTTTTGGAAGTCAGAAGTGTGTAAATTATCTTTTCAAGGTCTTTAAAGACAACTTTGTATACTTGCCTAAGCTACTGCTCATTAGAAGCATCAGTTTCATATATTCACTTGTTCACCAAATATTTATCAAATACCTACTATATGCTGGGCTTGAAGATTGAGCAGTGAAATAAATAAAGGAGAAGGACCTTGCAGTTATGGAGCTTCCCTTTGCAGTGGAGAGGAATTTTTCATGTAAACATGTAACATGACATAATATCATATAATGTATTTTATATTTATAATAAAATACGAAACAGTGATAAATGTCATGATCAAATCAAAGAAGGGCCTAGGAATCTTGAGCACAGGAGTTTCCAGGGCAGAGTTGGATTGGTCAGGGAGATGGTGAGCAGGGATCTGAATGTGGGGAGGGAATGAACCAGGCAAATGTCCTGAGGAATGAACATTCCAGACAGAGGGAAGAGTCACAGTGGATGCCCTGAAGTGCAGTGTGCTTGCCACATTTGAGAAACAATGAGAAGCCCAGAGGCTAGAGCAGAGTAAGTGAAGATAGTAGAGCATGTGGCTGGAGAGAGGCTGGGCGCTCTTGTGAGAGCTGGCAGATCAGACTTTAATGTGCCTGGACATCACCTGAGAATCTTGTTATAGTGTAAACTCTGAGTCACTAGGTCTGGGAAGACCCTGAGATTCTGCGTTTCCCTCCCTCCCTCCCTCCCTCCCTCCCTTCCTTCCTTCCTCCCTCCCTCCCTCCCTCCCTTCCTTCCTTCCTTCCTTCCTTCCTTCCTCCCTCCCTCCCTCCCTCTCTCCCTCCCTCCCCTCCTTCTCTCCTTCCCTCCCTCTGTCTTTCTTCCTCTCTCTCTTTCTTTCTTGACAGAGTCCTACTATGTCACCCTGGGTAGAGTACTGTGGTGTCACAACTTGCAGCAACCTCAGACTCTTGGGTTTAAGCAATTCTCTTGCCTCAGCCTCCCAAGTAGTTGGGACTACAGGTGCCTGCTGAAATGCATGACTATTTTTTATTGTGGTTGTCATTGTTGTTTTAGCTGGCCCAGTGTGGGTTTGAATTTGCCAACTTTAATGTATGTGGCTGGCACCATAACCACTGTACTATAGGTGCCGAGCCAGATTCTGCATTTCTAATAAGCCTCTGGGTGATAGTACTGCTGCTTGTCCATGGATCACACGGTAAATAGCAAAGTTGGTTTCATTCAGTGGGTCATGGGTTTTATTCTGAATGAGACCAAAGGTTTAGGAGAATTCTTCACCTGGGAATGATGCCATGTGACTTCAATTTTTTAAGGCTATGGTCTGTAGTGTGTTTCAACTTTTTTTATCTCACAGCACACTTGAACCTATAGTTAAATGTCCATGGCACACTTAAATTATGTTGATCAAAAGAAAAACAGAGTAAAAAAATAATATACTTACTGTGCTTTGAATTTCTTTTTGCAAATAATTTAATTAATGGTCTTTAAAAATTTTTGCAGCACATTTAAGATCCTCTCCTGGTATACCAGTAAATCACTGGTCTAGAGACTCCTCTGTGGATGTGAGGAAGAAGGTACGGAGAATGGCTAGGAGCTTACATTGCGGTCTTGGTAAAAGATTCTGGTGTTTGGGTTTGGGTGGTGGAGAGGACAGTAATGAGAAAAGTTCCAGCTAGCACAGTTGCATAGTTTGTGCCCTGCCCAAGGCACTGATGGGTTGGCAAACTAGCTACATTCCACTTGCCAAGCCATTCATTTTGTGGTTCATCAGCCCAGAGGGGGTGCCCTTTTTTTGCAGTTCTTCTTCCCAGAAGGTAAGATCTGACTTTTTATAATTATGCAAAGGCAGGGTGTGTGCTGGCTGTGGTCTAGGTAAGAAGTGGTTGAAATTAGTTTAGGAGATTCTGGGTGGTTAATGTGTAGAGAAGGCAAGTGTGACAAAAACCTTTCTCTTTCAGTTTTCACTTGTGCTGTCATGTGCTACTGCCCAAATTCATGGTCCATGAAAGCTTTTCCTGGAAAGCAGTGCAGCCACAGAGGAGCTGAGCTGAACTTTGAATTTTTCAGAGAGCAGTCTTTCAAAGAAATTGCTCTTGCCTGAGGAGATGGAAAACAGACCTAAGTCATTTGTTTTAGGCTTCTCTCTGTGAGCAGATAAAAGTGAAATTTCTTTTAAAATATCTCTCTACAACTGTGAAAGTGGTCACTAAGTGTAAAAAGAGAGAGTCATAGCTACATATGCTACTTCCCCAACTGGATCTGGTAGTTAATCTCCCTCTCCCCCCTGCATAAGTGGTCTGAAGATATGTTGTGTCCAAGAAATGAAACTACAAAAAATAACATGGATTCCGTAGCTACAAAAATGCTGTGATTTCTCTGAGAATGTCTTAATCCAACTGGTTGTTGGATATTTGTTGGGTTTCTTTACTCACAGTTGGTTGCTTCACCCTTATGGGTTCCTGGGAGTGCAGTGGGCTCCATACAAAGAAGGTATAGTTGTTAATGTCCTTAGGCATGATTTGCTGTAATTAATTTAGGTGCTGTGTTTGTTCCTCATATCAATATAGTCTATTCCTTGAGGGCATATTCCTTGTGGACCAGGCATTGGCATAATACCAAACCTATTTGAAAGATAAAGAAACACAATGTGATGACTTCAGTGTAACCAGTAGTGCTCCTGGCATGGATTGAATTTCTTTATGGGGGTATCATATTTAACTTGCACCCTTACACTGAACATGGGGTGACAGATCTTACTCATAAAGTAGTGTACCATATTTACCAGCCCTCAACACACATGGTTTTCTCTTCTTTTTTTTGTGGAGGGGTAATTTTTTTTCTTTTTGTAGAGACAAGGTCTCACTGTGTTGTTCAGGGTGGTCTTAAACTTCTGGCCTCTAGTGATCCTCCTGCCTCAGCCTCCCAGAGTACCAGTATTATAGGTTTGAGCAACCATATTTGACCAACACATGGTTTTGAAGAACAATTGAATAAATAGAAACCAGCTCAACAGAGGTTGGTGATGCAGTGGACCCCTAATGGCAAGAGTCATGGTGAGTCTCTTTCCCAGCTCAACTCCCCTGAGGAGGATTAGTCTGGACCAGGTGTCCTCAAAATTTTTTTTTTTTTGAGACGGAGCCTCAAGCTATCCCCCTGGGTAGAGCACCATGGCATCACAGCTCATAGCAACCTCCAACTCCTGGGCTCAAGCGAGTCTCCTGCCTCCACCTCCCAAGTAGCTGGGACCACAGGTGCCCGCCACAACGCCCGGCCATTTTTTGGTTGTAGTTGTCATTGTTGTTTGGCAGCCCGGGCTGGGGATTCGAACCGGCCACCTTGGGTGTACGTGGCTGGCGCCTTAGCCGATCGAGCCACAGGCGCCGAGCCATCAGTGCAATCTTTTAAGGAAGTACACTGACAATGTGTTTCAAACTTCTTTGAGAACATCCATTCCTTGAACTGGTAATCATGATGTTGCAGATTTAACATCAGGAAATGATCTTCGATGCAGACACGCTTTGATACATAAAGATGCTAACCATTCTTTATGCTAATAAGGACTTGGAGACAATGGTCTGAAAGAAAGGGTTGGTTAAGCAGGCCATGTTTCAGTCTCTTGATTGGATATTACCTTGCCCAGAAAAA
>CAUYQV010014588.1:0-34988 GCA_963574575.1 Galagoides demidoff | reverse complement strand
CCCCACTCAAGGCAGGGCTCCCCCACAATTATTTAAACTGGGGGTCCTACTGATTTTCTAAAATTCATGAACAAGGTCATAAATTGTGTTGACATAAGTCCTAGAGTCACTTAACCTTACAGACTTGGAGTATCTAAGGTCCTTTCCTTTCTAGTCTCAGGTTGCCTGTAGCACCAAGACTGCTGCCCCTGGGTCCCCCACATCCCAGGTGGCGATGGAGTTAGGGCAGGCCAGGCCAAACATAAGGAATAAAGTCTTTATTGGGCTCAGACCAGGAGTCCGTGGGTCTTGAGGACCTCTGTGTATTTGTCAATTTTCTTCTCCACGTTCTTTTCGGCTTGTTTCCGTAGCCTCTGTGGGGATAAGGACAGGTGGTGGTTAGTGGCTGCTGCTTGGTCCCACCCTCACTACATGGATCCAATCTCATTACACCCCAGATGGACTTCAAAAGCACTACTCTGCTAGGTGTGCAGTGCCCTCTGTAGCCAGCCCCTGCCCTCACCATGAGCTGCTTTTTCTTCCGGTAGTGGATCTTAGCCTTTTCCTTCCTTTTCTCCTCCAAGGTTGCTGTCACTGCCTGGTACTTCCAGCCAACTTCATGTGCCAGGCGCCCCAAGTAGGCAAACTTTAGGAGAAAATTCAAGTTTTAAGGACACACCCCCACCCCATGGGATGTCACTTGTCCTAGAAGACCCTGGTAACATCATTATCCACTTGCCCCCAATCCCCTGTAGAAAAGCACACATCCTTCCACCCCTCCTGGCATCAGCTGAACTATTAGTGCTTCGGCACTGCCAACAAGGGCATCCGCAGACCATCGTGAGAAAGACATCACCTGCCAGGCTTGGGGGGACCTTGGTTCACACCATGAGGCCTGACACCCCTCTTTATTAGGACAGTTGGTGTAATTTGGACTCACCTTTCTTGTAGGCTTCAGACGCACAACCCTGAGGGCAGCAGGAACCACCATCCGTTTTTTCTGTTAGAGAAGGAGAGGAGCTTAGAAACCTGGATCCAGGGACAGACAGGAAGGCAGCTAGTTGGGAGGGCGTCTCAGCCAGTGTTGTTTTCACCAAGCTCAAACAATGTAGGTAATTGTAGAACATCATGGACGCTGCCTGCATGGACACTGCATCACGGACTTGGTCAAGCTCACCTTGTCGTAGGGTGGTGGGATCCCATCAAACACCTTGAGGCGGTCCAGGGAAGCCTGGCCACGCTTGGTCTTGTGGGGCAGCATGCCTCTCACCGTGCCAGAAAATGTGGCTTGGGGCCCGGAAATGGTAGGGGCCACGGGATGGGTTGGTGTTTATCCGTTTGCAGAGGAAGGCCAGGTACTTTAACTTGTTTCTGTAAAAATTGCCAGAGATGTTGATGCCCTCACAACGCACAACTACCACTTTCCGGCCCAGCAGTACCTGTTTGGCCACAATGGCCGCCAGGCAGCCTAGGAGATGACCTCTGCTGTCTAGCACCAGTACCTGCCCCTCCGCCATCTTTGGCAGCTGCCTGGGAAAAGCATGACTAAAGAATCTTGAATGGTATATTGTGTTTTATTTTATTTTTGCCTTATATAAACATTGCATTCTTTCCTTGGGAACTAGTATGTGAATGTTGTTCTGTTCTCTATTCTTAGCTACAATCCTCTATTCCCATAGCTGTCATTCAGAACCATATTTTTGAAAAACATTCTGGTAGTAGCCAAATATACAACTCTTTACCCTTCACTGGACCTTTAACTTATAACAAATTCTACAATTACCCTAGAAATGACAATAAAGGAAATCGATCTAAAAATTTGTTTCATCATTTTATAATCCAACTCTCATTTCTTTGTATGATTTCTGTAACCCTTGTTGAATTCCTATTTTTTTTTTCCAAATTAGCCATTGGTTTAAAACAAATCTTTGTTTGCCGCACTCCTAAATTTCAATACCAGTGATAAACTCCACCAGCAAAAATTTAGTTTCCATTTAAAATTATCATCTCTGTATAGTTATACAGATTAATGTGATATCCATATTCAATTTGCTTTATATAAATGGGTTAACTATAAATAAGATGAAGATAGAAGATCAGCAAAGAAAGTAAAAATAAAATAGTAATTTTATAATCTAATTTTACTTAATTTTTACTAAACATCTGGATCAAGCTTCACCTTCCACCTGAGGCAAGCAATATTTACATCATATCTTTGAGCTGTGTGTTATGTTAGCAATAAAGTGTTTGAAAGAGAAAAGTAATTTAACTGGAAGCTTTACTTTCTCTGTTGGTAATGAAATTGGCCATGCTCAATGTTCCAGTTTGAAAGGACAACAGCATTGGTAATCTCTGTAATTGCTAATTGACCTTTCATCACAAGTTCCAACATCCTGGCCATCCATTGTTACTAACTCATATGGTGTACCTTTTTGTTTTCAAAAGGATTTTGTTCTTTAAGTTTGCAAGCAAAATACATTGGCTTTGTTCGAAGGTATTTGAAGAGGTACATTATTATTTGAGGCTTCATATCTTATTTCCATCTATCTTTCTGTTACATATACTAAGCAAATTCCTGCAGGTCTAAATCTGGGGCTGTATACATATGCCTAATATCATTCCATTTGTTAATATTATGTTCAATAAATATTAGCTTAAAATTTCAATAGCAATAATGATGAATATAATTTGAAGTGACTGCCAATCTAATAGTAAATATTTTACTATTCCCTTCTTTAGTCTTCTTTTGTCAACACCATATGCTGCAGTAAAACTGTTCCAAGTTAGCATGGTATTACACATTTTATTAAGTGGATTTTGATTTAAAGGACAGCCTGAGAAAGACTACAGATCAGAGGAATCATTCACAATGACAGGAGATTATTTAAATGGATGTTATGATTAGGAAGTACATTGACAAGGAGACCAGAATATAAAAGATAGTAGATTAACAAAATCTACTATATAAAAGTCATTCATTCAAAGATCAGGAAGTTTTATTTTGTTTTTAGGGATTATTATAGAGTACAAATTGAAAGGAATCAGAAGAAAAAAAGTTAAGAAATCCTCATGTTTATCTTACTGCTTCTCAAGAACATGAGAAATTTTGGCAGTATTTGAAGCCAGGGTTGTGAGGAGATATTAATTAGTCCATGAAGTTGCTTCCCCCAGATCCAAGTAACTGGAAGGCCCTATGAGTCAGCCCTGCTCTCTGAGGCCCAGCATCGCTACTGCAGAGAGAGGATTTTGGAGCACTATGTGCTCCAAATCGCTCATGCTATTGCTAATGGTGCCAGCCTCTTCTCTGTGGAGCCATTTTTTATACGTTTTGCTCAAATAAAATGTTTTTGTTTATCGGAAGAATGTTGCCTAGGAGTGATTCAGCACCAGTAGAATGACAGTCACATTCATGCCTTAGAAACTCAGGCAGAGTCAGACACTCAGATTCCAGAGAATCATATCTCTCTCTTTCTCTCTCTCTCTCTCTTTCTTAAAATACTTATCCACAATGACCTCCATACAAGGATGTGTGTAAGGGGGAATGGGGAAGAAGTAAGAATTTTTAAGGGGATAGAAGAGTGTAGGGAAGTGAGAAAGGAAACCTCAAGTAGATGTTGCTAGGGCCCTACCTATATTCGCTCAAGCTCTCTTGGTGCTGAATTTCCAACTGTCAGCACCTGAATTTCTTTGCCTGAGAACTTTCTTGGGTATTCAGAGACTGTTTTGTCCACCTTGTGACAAGCTTCAGGTGCCTTGGAGTCTTCTTCAGCCCTGCCACATACCAGATATATGACTCTAGATGATGAATAGAAGTTGAAATGTAAGTAGACCAGTTCCTGAGGTGGAATACCTCTAAGCTATCCATTCTATTTAGTCTTCTGCACTTTTCTGGTGACCTTATGCTCTAGTCTGGTGAAAGTTCTTGTCAATATAATAACATAATAAGATAGACAACAAAATAATAGGCAAAACTTTCAGAAAGAAAGAATAAGCCAAGCATGTTGGCTTACACCTACAATACTAGCACTCTGGGAGACTAATGCAGGGGATTGCTTGAATTTAGGAGTTCAAGACCAGCCTCAGCAAGACTTAGACCCCATTTCTACAAAAAAAATAGAAAAACTAGCTGGGCATTGTGGCGGGCATCTGTAATACCAGCTACTGAGGAGGCTGAGGTAAGAGAATCCATTGAGCCCAGTATAGAGATAAGTACCCCATGCTCAGACATGGCAGTTCGCTTCAATGTGCTCCTGCAAGAGAATTATTCTGAGAAAGATTTCTTTAAAGATTGAGCTTCTGCACCTGCCTATAGATATGCGGATATGCAGAAATATGCAGAAATCCTCTCAAAGAAGAGATCTGGAGAATCAGTCCAGGGTTGCAGCTGGAAGCTCTAACACAGGTCCCAGGGAGGTGGGTTCTGTTCTCTGTCTTCTTCCTTCATTAACATTATAATCTTTAGTTTTGGTTTGGGCCAGCAAGAACAGACAGTCAGTCTCCTTTATGTTTTTACTCTAGACAAAATCAATTGTATATGTGTTTCTCAGCCTTCACACTGAATTGTAATCTTAATGGTAGCTTCCTAATGTTACTTCACTTCTTTGTATCTGTATTGAATTCTTACTGAATGTTTGAAAGTATATAAGTTAATCAGTAAAGTCAGGCCTGGTTGCTGATCTGAGCGAGTCTCGACCTCCCTTCAAATCAATTATCTCATCTGCAGTTCCTTTTCCCTGTGTCTCCGATCAGAGGCTCCAAGAACACTTTCAGCCCAGGATTTTGAGGTTGCTGTGAGCAATGATGCCATGGCATTCTAGTCTGGGGCAAGAGAGTGAAGTTCTATCTGTCTCAAAGAAAAGGTAGGGAGTAACTATTATCTACAGATATGTATGTAACAGTCTAGGAAAGTCAACTGAAAACCTTTTAGAATTAAAGAGTTTCATAAAATGTCAGGATAAATATAAATAAACAGAAATAAATTATTTGCATACAAACCAGAAAATACTTTTGAAGTTAAAATATTAAATCAATGATGATATCAAATATCGTAAAGTCTAAAAGGCACAGTTCTATCAAGAAAATGAAGAATCTCTCTGTGATTAAGACTGAACATTAACTGAACAAGAGAAAACATTTGAAGAAAAAATGGAGCAGTATGCCATATTGCTGAAAGAGAAAATCAAATGCTTTAGAAATTGTATTTCTTAACAAATTTATTTAAAGATTTAACACAATCCCATTCAAAAGTCCTACCTTTATAAATTGACACAAATATTTTAAAGCTTAGCTAAAAAAAAGTAAATAGGCAGTAACAATGAAGTAATATGGGAAATTCATAAAGGTTTCAAAATTTACCATAAAGATACAGTAATCAAGGCATTATCAGCAAAAGGAAAGACATAGTAGTATCATTTGCCTTGTTCTTGACCTTAGGGGTAAAAGTTTTTTTTTTAACCATTAGGTATGATGTTAGGTATAGATTATTTTATAGTCTATTTTATAGACTTTTATCCAGTTAAGTCTCTCTGCCCCCTCCCCCCCCCCCCGCTTCCTGTGTTGCTTAGAATCAAGCCATTATCAGAAAAAGAAAAGACACAGTAGTAGCATTTACCTTGTTCTTGACCTTAGGAGAAAAAGTGATTTTTTTTTTAACCGTTAGGTATAGATTATTTTATAATCTATTTTGTAGACTTTTATCCAGTTAAGTCCCCCCCATTCTTATGTTGCTTAGAGTTTTTGTCATGAATGTGGATTGATTTTTTCCACATGATTTTGTGTCAATTAATATGATTATTTTTGTTTAGCCTGCTGATATAGTGGATTACATGGATTGATGTTCTAATAATGAGCCAGCTGTATATACCTGAAATAAATTCCATTTGGTCATAGTATATTTTCTAATGCATTGTAGGATTTGGTTTATTTAATATTTTGTTAAGGCTTTGTGCATCTAAGTATTTGAGAGATTGCTACAGATTACTTCTTTTGTGTTGTCCTTATCTGGTTTTGGCAGAATAAAAGTGCTGGTCTCATAAAATGAGTTTGGAATAAGTTTGAAAGTATCTCCTCTCCTTCTGTTATCTGGAAGAGATTGTCAAAATTTGTATTAATTTTTATTTAAATATTTGGCAAAAGTCTCCAATAAAACCATCTTTGCCTAGAGATTTCTCTTTCTGGATATTTTTGATTATAGATTCAGGTTTCTTAATGGTTTAAAACTGCTCAGATTATCTAATTCATCTCAATTTAGTTTTGGCAATTTATGATTTTCAAGAAACTGATTCATTTCTTCTAAATAATCAAACTTAGAAGCATAAAGTTAATTTATAGAGTTTCCTTTTAACAGCTTAAATATATGTAGTGTTATTCTCTGTTTCATTTTTCATTGTGGTGATTTATGTTTTCTCTTTTTTTTTTATCCTTGTCAGTATTTTCTATGATCAGAATGATTGTGTCTCTCCATTCATTCATATGCTGAAACCTAAATGCCAATGTGATGGTAATAAGAGGTTGGGAAGAATGTCAGCAAGATGGCAGAATAGACAATTCCCCAGGATCACTCCCCCCACAAAATAAGAGCTAGAAACTATTCAAAGACAATAACAATACCCTGAGTGCAACAGAACTCAAGGAAGAAACAGAAACACCCCTGGGCACATAGAATTAAGAGATGTCATGGTAATTTCAAACTGTGCTGTCCATTCCTCAAGTTAGCATAATGTCACTCACACAGAATTTCCCTAGAACCATAATTTCCAAAGTGAAAGGAGGGAATTGGAAGTGAAAATTCAATTTCTTCACTGGTCTGATAATCTTCATGGGAAGCTTACTCTGGTCCCATCTTGCAAGAACCACAGGGAGTGCAGAGAGGGCTGAACTATTTGGGGTGAACAGGACAAAGAGCTAGGAGCTGATAACGGCAATTGTCATGTAGATCCTGGTAACTATTCTGAGCTCTGATCAACAAGGATGCCACATTGAAGAGAGTGGATTAGCCCTAGTATTGTAGGGGACACAATGACATAATCCTTTTGTAAGGCTTCAATCCCTGGCAGGATTTTCTACAATGCCAAGCTGCTTCTGTGGAGCTTTTTCCTGGCCTGAAAATGACTAAGATGTCAGGAATAAGTTCCAGTGTCCACTTAAGTCTTACCTAGAATGAGAAAAAATGGTAAGGCAGCAATATAGTTCCAGGGCAATATTTTATACTGGTGCTCACTATAAGTTTTCTCAAATTAGGACATAATGGCAGGGCAGTAATTTAGTTCTAGTGTTCACTGTAATTCCTCCCAGAATAGAAAGAAATAACATCTAGCATTTAAGTTCACTTATTACATAGTAAAGGTCTAACACCATCAAAGAACACCTGCAAAAATGGAAGAAGTGGCTATCTCCTCAAGTTAATAAGCATCTATGTAAAGAATTGTGAAAAAAGAAAAATATAGTACCACCAATGACACCAACAGAGCTCCAACAATAGATGTAAATGAATTAAAGATTTATAAATATTGGATAGAAAATTCATAATAATATCTGTAAACAAGTTCAGGCAATCACTAGACAATATGGATAGAAAACTAAATTAAATTCAAAAGACAAGTCATAAGAGATATTTGAGAAACAAAAATAATTTAAAGAACAATAAAAATTGTAGAAATAAAGAATATAATAAATGAGGTAAAAAATTATCAGAAAATATCAGTGAAAGACTAGCAAACAGAGCAAAGAAGCACCAAGCTTGAAGATAAAACACATAAAATTATTGAAAGGATAAAAAAGAAAAAAAGATTTAAAAAATAGTGAAGTAGGCTTATGGAAATTATGGGATACCATAATTCCCCATGATGGGATTTTCTGAAGGAAAGGAAAGAGAAAAAGGCCTAGAAAGCATTTTCCAGGAAATAAATAGGAAGCCATCCTATGCTCATGAATTAGAAGAATTAATTTTTTTAAAATGTCCATACTACCCAAAGTCATACACATTACCCAGATTCAACTCAATCTCTATCAAAATACAAATGACATTCATCACAGAGATAGAAAAATAATTGTAAAATTCATATGAAACCATAAAAGACCTCAAATAGCCAAAGCAATCTTGAAGAAAAAGAAGAAAGCTGAAGGCATCACACTACCAGAAAACATAGCTGGGCACTATGGTGGGTGCATGTAGTCCTAGTTACTTGGGAGGCTGAGGTAAGAGGATTGCTTGAACCCAAGAATTTGAGGTTTCTGTGAGCTATGATGATGCCATGGCACTTTACCCAGGGTGACAGAGTGAGACTATGTCTCAAAAATAAAAATAAAAAAATATAAAAAGCCAGAGTAGGATTGGCTATATTAATACATGATAAAATACACTTCAGAAGAAATAAAATTATCAGAGACAAAGAGAAATATTTTATAATGATAAAAGGATCAATCCATGAAGAAGACATAATAATCCTAAATGTGTACACAATAGTAAAGCATTAAAATATACAATAATTAAAACTTTAAAAACTTTTAAAAAAATACATGAAGCAGACACTGATAGAGCTGAAAGGAGACATACATAAACCCACAACTATAATTGAATTTTAACTTTCAGAACTAATCTATTTTCTCTCTCTTTCTTTATCTCTCTCTCTCTTTCTCTCTTTCCCTTCCTGCCTGCGGTCCTGCCTTCCTTTTCTTCTTTCTTTCTCTCTCTTTCTCACTCTATTTTTCTCTCTCTCCTTCTCTCTCCTCTTTCTCTCTCATTCTTTATTTTAGCAACAGGGTGTCATTCAGTAACCCAAGAAAGAGTGCAATGCTGCAATTATAGTCCATTGTAGCCTCAGACTCCTGGGCTCCAGGAATCCTACTACTTTAGCCTCCTGAGTACCTGGAAATACCTGGATAATTTTTAAAACTATATTTTTGATGTGTTTTGGTATGGATTTCTTTGTGTTTATTCTTTTGTAGTTCACTCAGCTTCTTGAATCTGTAGTTTGCATCTTTTGCCAAGTTAAGGAAGTTTTCAGCCTAATTTCTTCAAATACTCTTTTAGTCCCAACTCTCTTCCCCTTCTCTTTCTGATAACCTGATGACACAAATGTCACATGTTTTCTTATTATATAACAAGTTCCTGAGGTGATATTCACATCTCTCCAGTCTATTTTCTCTCTTTTGTTAAGATTGAGTGAATGTTAGTGATGTGTCTTTAAGTTCACTGATTCTATTGTTTTTACTTTTCTTTTTGTTTCATAATATTAAGGGGGTACAAATGTTTTGTTACATGGAATCCTTGTATAATGCTTAAGTTGGGGCTTTTAGTGTATCTAAAATTGTGTTCAACAGGTAAGTTTTTACCCTTCACTCCCTCCCACACCCATGAGTGATGATAACCATCTACCATGTTGGCTTGTGAGGTGCCCACTGTGATCCATGGATGGTGGCATTTGTTGCCCTGTGTGGCTTCAGTTTATTACTGTTTGTGCCCTTTAGCACTGGTGATTTTCAGCTTACTCTGGCTTGAAGGATGCCTGTTCACATGCACAGATGGTAGCATTTGTCAGCTGTGTGCTGGCTTTAGGCCAACTCCAGCCATGCCCACAAGTGGCTAAGGCACCAGCCACATACACCAGAACTGGCTGGTTCGATCCAGCCTAGGCCTGCCAAACAACAACAGCTACAACCAAAACTGGCCAGGCATTGTGGCAGGCACCTATAGTCCCAGCTTCTTGGGAGACTGAGGCAAGAGAATTACTTGAGCCCAGGAGTTGGAGGTTGCTGTGAGCTGTGATGCCACAACACTCTACCCAGGGCAACAACTTGAGGCTCCTTCTCAAAAAAAAAATCATAAAGTCATATTTCTTTGCATTTCAGGCACTTATAAAGAATGCAAATGGCTGTTTGCTAAATATAAAAATTCATCTTTGCTTGTTTAAATTTATTTGCTACCCTGTGGCAAAAGAATAAGATAGAAAGCTCCAGAAGTACCTGGAAGTTACTTGTTTGCCTATTGTTGGCTAAAATTTACTTTATTCTATATTTTCTTTGTGCATGAAACAAACAATGTAATTTTGACAAAACACATCTGTTTTTCAACTATACTATATAATGCAATATCTGGTAAGCATGTTTCACTCTATGGTTCCCAGAATCCTATTGCTCCTTAAACACATTCTTGGGATTTAGAGAGTAAGGATTTTCTTTTAACAAATTAAAAGTTTCAAATCAATGTCAATCTAAAAATGTGTAAAGAGACTTAAATCTTGATCAACTATCTGGATGACTACTTCATCATCAAGTACTTCTAAAGAATTCCAGGAACCCAGAATTTTTATGATCCTATTCACAAGTAAAGGCCAAGTATATTAGTGCATGATGCATGAAGGACTTTTTCAGTGCTTCAAATAGAGGACTGAGTCATCAGACACTTCTCAGAGGAAAAGTTTTATCAAACAAAATGAGTAATACCCATTATAGTTAGGACTGTATTCACAATGCCAATGAGTTAGTTCATTGTGCAATCATTTTCTATATATAGGAAAAAGGTAAAAATAGTAAGCAGTAAATGTCCAATAGCATTTTTTTCATGAGAATATTTCCTTGACCTTGGGTCATACAAAGGTTCTTTTTTTTTCTAGATTAATATGGGAGTATGAACAATTATTTTACTGTTTGCTTTTGTAAGTTTGAAGTACAAGTTGTAGATGTGCCATTCACCCAGGAAATGTGCAATATACCATTGTAGTGTATCTATTGGGTGAGAACTTACCAAACCCTATTCCTCTCTCCCCACTAATTTAATTTATTTGAGTTTCTTTCTCATGTATGCACATAGGTATTAATCTACTAGTTCCAATTTAGTACAGAGTATGTGTGATGTTTCTTTTTCCATTATTGTGATACTTTATTTGGGAGAATGGTCTTCAATTCCATTCAGTTTGTTACAAAAGACACAAAATCTCCATTTTGTTATGGCTGAATAGTATTCCATAGGATATGTATACCAAAATTGATTAATTCATTCATGTGTGTTGAAGGGCACTTGTGTTGTTTCCACATCTTTGTGATTGTAAATTGTGCTGCTATAAACATTCAAGAATGAATGTCTTTATGATAAAATGCTTTTTTTCAGCATGGGGGAGTAAACAACTAGTAGTGGAATTGCAGGATCAAATGATAGGTCTACTTTTAGTTCCTGAGGAATCTCCATACTACCATCTGTAGAGGATATACTGGTTTACAGTCCCACTAAGAGTGTATGAGTGTTCTTTTCTCTCTTCACCTATGACAGTATCTGTTGCTTTGGGATCTTATGATGTGGGTCATTTCTCACTAGGGTTAGGTGATATCTTAATGTGGTTTTGATTTGCATTTGTCTGATAATTAGGGATTAGGAGCATTTTTTCAAGTGTTTATCGGGCATTATGTTATCCTCCTGAGAAAAGTTTCTGTTCATGTCTCTTGCACAATTGTTAATGGAGTTGTTTGATCTTTTCTTGTTTATTTGCTTGAATTCTTTGTAAATTCTGGTTATTAGCCTTTTGTCACATTTGTAGCATGGAAATTTCTTCTCCCATTCTGTAGGTTGTTTCTTTGCTCTGTTGATTATGCCCTTAGCTCTACAGGAACTTTTTAATGCAATCAGGCCCCATTTATTAATTTATTTTGGTTGCTGAAATTACATTTTGGATCTTATTTATAAGTTCTTTCTGATGGTATTATCTTATACCTAGAAAACACCAAGGACTGAACCAAGAGACTCCTGGAATTGATAAAGAAATACAACAATGTTTCATGATATAAAAATCAATGTACACCTCAGTAGCCTTTACATACACCAATAAAAGTCAAGCAGAGAATCAAATCAAAGATCCAGTAACATATTTTTAATTTTTCAGTATTAAATTTTGTAGTGTAGTATTAAATCAATTATATCATCAAAGTAAAGGATTGGTGGTTTAAAATTTGCTCACTTTTAAATTGAAAAATTGTACTAGTAAAAATAGCAGTGAAACGTGATGACTCATCATTCTCCATATTGAAACAATCAACTTACCAAAAATTATGAAATATTCAAATATACCCATTTTCATTAAAGCCAATACCATCTATTTAGCTTTGGGAGAACACTCTTGATCACATTAAGTTAGTATTTTAAATGTTTTAAAATATGTTTTGCTTATGTTTAATTTATAATTTATTACTGTTTGACAATTATCTATTTAGTTTTTGGCTACACATAGTTTAGAAACATTTCTAATAATGACTAAAATCAAGAATGTAAGAATTAGCACAAGACGTATTAGTACACAGCAGATCAAGTAGTGTAGAGGGTAAATAATACTAAGAGTGCAACGATCAGCAATTTTAGGTGATAGATGGCATTCAAAATTGGAAAAAAGAGATTGAATTCAACAGAATAATAAATAGAACAATGGTAGTGAATTAATCCAGCATCATTATATAGAGGGGAGTGGAATAGGGATGGCATAGAGCTACAGAGGAAGGATGTTACAGAAATCTATACACAAAGTAATGGAGATTTGACATAGAAAAACGATAAAAATAATGGAGAAGAATTTTGAAATAAAATAATTATAACATTTTGTACCCAAAGCCACCTGGAATATAAACATAATTACTTTAATTTGATTTTTGGGATTCTTCTTTTTTCACAGAGGAAAAGACAATCATCCTGGAGCCATAGCAAGACCTCACAGTTAAAAGGCAGGAAAAATTTTGTGCTGGATCTGGTATTTATTTGCTGGCATTTATATGTTCTTTGAGGTCTCAGTTCTCATCTATAAATAAAATGCTTTAGCTAGAAGTCTAGTTTTCAAATGCTCCTTGGCCCCTAGCACTAGAAAGTTTTCTTCTAAGAAACGTGACACCTTACACAAGACTGAAAAAGGTGAGAAAGATAAAGCAGGCCAGAAGTTTTGTAAAACTTTCCACATATGTTTATCAAATGATCCAGCCATTCTGGGTAAATATTCCTAAGTATGTGCTCAAGTGAAATGAAAGCACATGTCAATATAAAGACTCTACAAGAATGTTCATGTCTGCTTTGTTTGTAATAGCCAAAGGCTGGAGATAACAAAATATCCATTAGAAGATGCATAGATAAATAAATTATGCTATGTCCATGCAATGAAACATTATTCACCAATGAAAATGAATTTGCTTTGCGTACATGCAACACATGCAAATCTCCAAATAACTGTGCCTAGTGAAAGAAACCCACCAAAAGAATGTACATATTAGGTTCGGTGCCCATAGCACAATGGTTACGGTGCCAGCCACATACACTGAGGCTGGCGGGTTCGAACCCAACCTGGGCCATCTAAGCAACAATGACAACTGCAACAGAAAAATACCCAGGCTTTGTGGTAGATGCTTGTAGTCCCAGTTATTTGGGAAGCTGAGGCAAGAGAATCGCTTAAGCCCAAGAGTTTGAGGTTGCTGTGAGCTATGATGTCACAGCACCCTACCAAGGGTGACATAGTGAGACTGTCTCAAAAAAAAAAAAAAAGAAAAAAAGAATGTATATATTATATGATTCAATTTGTAAAAGTCTAGGAGTTTTAAACTATTTCAGGTTAGCAAAATTGGATCAGTGGTTGCTGCAGGATGGATGGAGAGACAGAGGACAAGAGGAGTGGTGGATGTGTTTACTATTTTGATTGTGCTGATGGCTTCAAGGGTGTATATATGTCAAAATTTATCAAACTGTACACTTTAAAGATAGACAGTTTGTGTGTTGATTATAGCTCAATAAAGCTGTTTTTTTTTTTTCAGGCAATCCTGAAAGTGGTCAGCTGGTCACTGCTGTAGTTGCTTTCAATTAAGTCATGGGGTCCCAACACTGGACATAATTTCACAGAATATCAATATCAGACAAGGACTCTATATGACTGTGATGGAACAAACAATAGAAAGATTATCCCATACTCTGTAATAATTATGCCTGAGCAGATACATAAACAGAAACTTTTGAAATCACAGAATGCTCAAACATTACTTTCCCAGTTAATTAGAGCAACAAATGAATTCTTTCTTCAATGAATACTCCAGCCCCATTTGTTCTCCTACCTCCTAGATAAAAATTAAAGTAGTCAATCATGAAATTTCACCATATGGCCACAGCTAATCCAGAACAGACTCCTGCCCCCTGAACCTTCCCACCAAAAAAAAAAAAAAAAAAAAAAAAATTAAACACAAGTTGCAGTCCTATCGTAAGCCTCTCCACCCCTCCTCTGTTTCCTCTTTCAGACAAGCCCCACAGTTTCTACATGGTGTTTAGTCTTCTTTACTGTGGCACCAATAAACCTAATCTTATTAATGAAAATTCTTTCTGGTGATCTTTGGCTAGTGGGCATAACAAAGAAGGACTTGAAAGTAGAGGTCTCTGTAATGTGAGACATAGTAAACTTCTCTTTTATGTTCCTCATTTCCTCTGAACATGAGCAGCTTTTAGGATGCTACTGAGATAAATAATCTCTAAGGAACACTAAAATCCACAACTTGATGATGTTGATGATGCTAATATTAGTTCCTAGATATGATAACCTTTATTCAGCTATTTAATTGAGACATTCTCTTGAAATAACTGAAATTTCTATTTTAAAGTTAATATTGTGTCTGAGAATGCTGAGCAACAGAGTTAGCATAGAAGCTATTATTTGTACAGAAAACAAAATTTTAAAATATTCATTTGTATCATTTTGATGTCTCTTTATAAGTTTATTATTTTTTTTTCTCAGCACTCTTAATTTTCCTATATATATGGTCTGTGGTATTAGGGAGAAAAGCTCAATTTTTGCTGACTTAAAAGAGATTGATCCAGGAATGTGCTTTCCTTAGCTTCCTGCTGATAGATGCTCTTTCTCTGCTATTTTCCTGAGTTATTTCTGTCCCTAGATTCTCATCTTGAATAAGCAGATAGGGAATCGAGATGAGGAACAGACTTGAATATTTGGGATGCTTTGAAGAATGCACTGGCTAAGAATGGAAGATTGTGATGGGACAAAGAAAATTTGATTTGCAAGACGGTATTTTTAGAACTTTAAATGTACCTAAATGTCAAATTTACTCTTTTACAAAAGGTTATACTACAGACACAAACCTTTTTTCTCCTCTGCCTATACTGTAATTTCAAATTGTGTGTTATAGGAAGGAATTTTTACCTCATTTTCTGTTGTTTATGTGTGTGCAGCAGCACAGTGAAAGAAATCTAAGACTAAAAGATTAGTGAAATTATAAAAGTGGCTTTTGATGTGTGCCTACAATTCTTTGCTTTTAGAATAAGGAGTGTGGGACAGAAGTAGTGAAAGCAGAAAAAAGAAACCATCTTCCTAGTTCATATTCATACACACAAGTATGGCAATTTTGGCAGCACAGCTTATATTTGGGGACCAATTGGGGTAAGACAGACAGAGATCAAACCCTGAAACTTGGCAATAGAGATAGGGAAGCAAGAGTTTAGGGAAGAAGGAGAGTTTGAGCTTCATTTATAGCTAGGAACTTTCAAAAGAACTTGATTTTTCATAGTTTTTCAATCTTTTTCAAGATCGAAAACATTTATTATCTCATTGAAAATCAGTAAAATTCCATTGAGATAAATACAGCTGATAAAAGTATAAAATGTGAATTTATTTAGGACATAATGCTCTGTAGTCAGAAGGCTAAGATTCATGTATTAGCCAGTTCCACTAACTTTGGACAATTTCCAAAACCTATCTAAAACTTAGTATGCTTTTTTGAAAACTTAGTACCTATTTTTAATGGTATCGTTGAGGATTATATAAGAGACGAATAGTTTTTAGCATAGGAACCATTACCTTAGAGGCATTGTATAAAGATTAGTTAGTATTACTATCACTGCTACTATTCACTGAAAAGGATTGTAATTGAACTGAGCACTATTTTCATTGGAGGAAGTAATTCAATTCTTCTAGCTATTTTCTTAGTATTTATTTCCATATTTCTAAATAGTATACTATGCTATTTATTAATTTTTCTATTTTAAGCATCATATACTAATTCCTTGTGATAAAAACTTAGAACTTCACTTTCTTACATTACTCCTTATTAACCTCCCTTTGTGTGCCTCTCTTCATTCTTTTTTTTTTAATTTTTTTCAGATTAATATGAGGGTACAAATGATTAGGTTAAAATGTTTGCATTTGCATTTGTTAGGTAAGCTCCCTGTCATCATTGTGTCCTACACCCAGGATGTGTAACATATACCCTTATGTTGGGCCCATTAGGTGGGAGCACACTAATCTCCCGCTCCCTTCCTCTCTTTCCCCTTCCTTCTCCTCCACCCAACTTGAGCTAAATTGAGTTTTTTTCTTTTGTGTGATCATGTATTAGTTCATCTACTGGCTTCATATTGGTATTGAGTACATTGGGTATTTGCTTTTCCATTCTTGTGGTACTTTGCTAAGGAGAATGTTCTCCAACTCTGCCCATGTTAATACAAAAGATGTAAAGTCTCCATTGTTTTATGCCTGAATAGTATTCCATAGTATACATATACCACAATTTATTAATCCATTCCTAGGCTGATGGACATTTAGGTTGTTTCCACATCTTGGTGATTGTAACTTGAGTTGTGATAAGGTATCTAGTACAAGTGTCCTTATCATAAAATGATTTTTTTTCTTCTGGATAGATGCCTAGTAATGAGATCACAGGATCAAATAGAAGGTCTATTTTGAGTTCTTTGAGGATTCTCCATACTTCTTTCCCAAAAGGCTGTACTAGTTTTCAATCCCACCAACAGTGCATAAGTTTACCCCTCTCTTCACACTCATGCGAGCATCTGCAGCTTTTAGCCATGATGTGGGCTATTCCCATTGATATTAGGTGATACCTAATAGTGGTTTTGATTTGCATTTCTGTGATGATTAAGAAGATGAGCATTTTTTGATGTGTTCATTGGTCATCATTCATCTGTCCTCTTGGGAAAATGTTCATGGCACTTGCCCGTTGATTGACGGGGTTGTTTGTTCTTTTCCTTCCTATAGATTTTCTTGAGTTCTTTGTATAATCTGATCACTAGCCATTTATCCAATTTGTACCATGTGAGTACCACCTCCCATTTGAAGGTTGTATATTTGCTTTGTTAATTATGTCCTTAGCTATTCAGAAGCTTTTTAACATGATCAGGTCCCATTTATTTATTTTTGTTTTTCCTGCTGTTGCCAATGGGGTCTTCATGAATTCTTTCCTAAGGCTGATACCACTAAGAGTTTTCCCATACTTTTCTCTAGGAATTTTTTCATTTAATGTCTTAGATTTAAATCTTTTATCCTGTGATTTAATTTTTTCAAGTGGTGACAGATGAGCATCCAGTTTTGGTCTTTTTTGTTATAGCTATCCAGTTCTCCCTGAACCATTTATTAAATATGAATCATTTTCCCCAAAGTAAGCTTTTACTTGGTTTGTCAAAGATCATATGGCAGTAAGAGGTAGTCTCATCTCCAGCTTCTAAATTTTGTTCCATAGATCTTTTGTCTCTATTTTTAACATTATTTTAACAGTACCATGCTGTTTTGGTCACTTTAGATTTATAGTATAACCTGACGTCTGGTAGAGTAATGCATCCAGATTTGTTTCTATTTTGTGGAATTGCAGTGGGTATTTGATTTTTTCCTGCTTCCATGTAAATCAAAAGACTATTTTTTCATGTTCTTCAAAGTTTAATGCTGGTGTTTTACTAGAAATTGCATTAAATCTGTAGATCACTTTGGGTAGTACAGACATTTTAGCAATATTCATTCTTCCAACCATGAGCATGGTATGTTCTTTTATTTGTCAATGTCTTCTGCTATTCCTTTCCTCAGGGTTTCATAGGAAATGAAACTTTGTAGAGATCCTTCACATCCTTTGTTAAGTATATTACAAAGTATTTCATTTTCTTTGAAGATACTGAGAAGGGTATTTTGGATTTTATTTGATTCTCATCTTGACTGTTGTTGGCATATATTAAGGTTACTGATTTATGGACATGGATTTATATACCAATATGTTACTGTGTTTCTTGATCACTTCCCGGAGTCTCATGCTTAAGTCCCTGGGGTTTTCTAAGTATAAAATCATATCATCTGTAAAGAGCAAAAGTTTTATCTCCTCTTTCCCCATTTGGATACCCTTGATATCCTTCTCCTGCCTGATTCCATTGGTTAGGTCTTGTGGCACTGTGTTGAATAGTAGTAGCAATAGTGGACATCCCTGCCTGGTTCCAGTTTTAAGTATAAATGCTTTAAGTTTTACTCCATTTAGTATGATATTGGCTGTGTTTTTTTCATAGATGGCTTCTACCAGTTTAAGAAATATCCCATCTATTCCTGTTTTCTTGAGTGTTTCCATTAGAAAAGGATGTTGAATTTTGTTGAATACTTTTCTGCATCTATTGAGAGTATCAAATGGTCTTCATTTCTGTTTCTATTCATGTGGTGAAGTAATTTTATAGATTCGCATATTTTGAATGATCTTTGCATCCCTAGAATAAAACCCATCTGATCATGATGTGTGCTTTTTCACTGTGTAGTTGTATTCTATTTGCTGGGATTTTATTGAGGGTTTTTTTTTTTTTTTTTGAGACAGAGTCTCACTTTATTGCTCCTGGTAGAGTGCTGTGGTGTCACAGCTCACAACAACCTCCAACTCCTGGGCTTAGGAGATTCTCTTGCCTCATCCTCCTGAGTAGCTGGGACTACAGGTGCCCACCACAATGCCTTGCTGGGTTTTTGTTGTTGTTGTTGTTGTTGTTGCAGTTTGGCTGGGGCTGGGTTTGAACCTGCCACCTTTGGTATATGGGGCCAGTGTGCCACCCACTGAGCCACAGGCACCACCCCTTATTGAGTATTTTTTGCACAGATAAATTGATGATATTGGTCTGAGATTTTCTTTTTTATTGTTGTTATTTCCTTTCCTGGTTTTGGTATCAGTGTGAAGGAGTTGGGGAGGGTTCCTTCCTTCTCTGTGTTTAGAAATAGGTACTACTATAGATATGATCTCCTCTTTGAAGGTTTGGTAAAGTTTTGGTATAAAACCATCTGGTCCAGGACCTTTTTTTTGTTTGAAGCTTTTTTATTGTTGTTATAATTTTGGTATCTGATATTGGTCTGTTCGAGTGTCCTATATCTTCCTGGTTAAGTCTAAGGAGGTAGGGTAATTCCAGGTATTGGTCCATTTCCTCCATGTTTTCAAATTTCTGGGCATTAAGGTTTTTGACGCATGCAGTGATGATCTTTATTATCTCTGTGGTATCTGTTATTATTTTTCCTTTTTCATTTCTGATTGAGATTATTAGAGATCTTACTTTTCTGTTTCTAGTTAATCTGGCCAATGGTTCATTGATTTTATTTATCTTTTCAAAGAACTAACAGTTTCTTTCATTAATCTTCTGAATGATGTTTTTGTTTCTGAATTTCATTTATTTCTGATCCAATTTTGGTTATTTCTTTTCTTCTGCTATGTTTAGAGTTGGGTGTTTCTTCCTTTCAAGTTCCTTGAGATAGTACATTAGGTTGTTGATTTGTATATGATTATTTAATGTGATAAATTTCTCTCTTAGTACTGCTTTTTTTGTATCCCACAGGTTTTGATAGCTTCTGGCTTCATTGCTGTTTTGTTCAAGGAATTTAGTGATTTCATTTTTAACTTTTCCTTGATCCAGCTGTCATTCAGCATAAGGTTGTTTAGTTTCTATGACTTTGTGTGGAGATGAAGGCTTTTTGTTGTAATTGAGCTCTACCTTTATTCCACTGTGGTCCAAAAAGACACAAGGTATAATTTCTATTTATTTTTAATTTTCTGAGGTTTTATTTGTGTCTTAGGATATAATCTATTTTGGAGACTGATCCATGAGCTAATGAGAAGAGTGCATACTCAGTATTTTGGGGATGGAATGTTCTATATATGTCTTTTAAGCCCATTTGCTCTAGAGTTGTATTTAAGTTCATTATTTCTTTGTTTAACTTCTGCTTGAAGTAGATGTCTAGATTGTCAGTGGACAATTATCCATTGACAATTATCAAAAGAATCATGTTTCTTTTCATAATTCTTCCCCATGTGTGTTTTAATTTTTTTTAAAATTCTAAGTTACAAAGTTAGGGTGTCCCTAATGAATTTTTGAGATATATTCTGGTTGGACTTTATTAGTCAGCTCACAGGAGAAAGTTGGTGCCTGCTGGGTGGAACCTGGGCCAACCAAATGGCACACCTCTGTGCCAGCTATAATGCCAATCAACAGGCTCTAGAGCCATTTAGGTGTGACCGGTGTCTGCACTAGCTGCTGTTAAATGCAAAGCTCTACAAGCCCCTTCTAGGGCTTGCCAGCATGAAGTGGCAGGTCCTTGATCCACCAGTTGCTCTAGGGGTTTTGGGGCTAGTTGGTTGCCACATCTTGGGAGCTAATATCAGATTCATAGGCACTGGGGGATGTGGCTCTTCACATCTATTCTGAGACTTGCTGATTTGTAGTGGCTACTTGTTGTTCTGTAACCTGCTCATTAGATTATTAGTATCGTTTTGATGTGTAATCTGAGGGGCTGATGTTACGTTCAAAGGCCCCAGGTTGTGGAGTTCAGAACTGTCCCGAAACTGCTAAAACAAAGTGGGCACTGCTGCACAGCTGCCTGCTCAGCAGAGATTTAGTCCTTTTTGGATGCTGAAATAGGTAGGTTGGTATTAGTTTCAAGGGCCCCAGGATGGGGAGTTTGCCATGCCTCTTCCAGGGTCTGTCAAATTGGTGTAGCAGCTTTCTTTGCTGCTGACCCACTCCACAGGGTTTTAAGGCTATTTGGTTACTAAAAGTGTCAGGCTGGAATCTGATCCAAAGGCCCCGGGACATGGAGCTCTCCACTCCCCTTCACTACTGACCATTTAAATGAGCCGCTGCTTTCTCCTGTGGCCATTCCCCTTCACAGGCAGTCAAAGCTACACAGAGTGGGTCTCTGAGGACCACGCTTCTTTCATGTAAGTCAGGAGAGGTGTGGTTGGAGGCAAGGCTTCAGGTGAAGCTCCTAGGCCATGGAGAAATGTGCAAATGGGGCTAAGTCATTCCAGAGGGTGGAGACAGAATCATCCAGGTGGAAGCTAGGCATAGCCAAAACATGGATCTGCCAGTAATGGATTTCAAAAAGCTGCAGTTTCTTCCTGTTGTTGGGGGAGGGGAGTATGCTGCTCACTATATACCTCTCAGGATTTCCCAGAATGGGATTGACCGAGGCTTCAGGGCCATGAAATAGAGGCTGGGTTCCTGCCAGATATGGAGGGGAGGCAGGGTCCATCTCATTAACTGCTCCTGAGCTCTGCTACTCCATAAGCAAGTCGATGATCACCAGTAATTCCCCTAGGATGTGGGTGGGAAAGAAACTGACCTCCACAATACTTGCTTATGTGATCACTGCGGGGAGGACTGATTACTGTTTTTGATGAATATATGTATACCACGTGTATTTAATGTAATTATCGGGGCTAAGTCATTCCAGAGGGTAGAGACAGAATCATCCAGGTGGAAGCTGGAAATGTGCAAATGGGGCTAAGTCATTCCAGAGGGTGGAGACAGAATCATCCAGGTATAAGCTAGGCATAGCCAAAACATGGATCTGCCAGTAATGGATTTCAAAAAGCTGCAATTTCTTCCTGTTGTTGGGGGAGGGGAACATGGTTTTAGGTTCTTTGGTTCTTTTGGTTTTAGATTCTTCATTTTAGTATTTATTTTCTCTTTGTTTCCACTTTTTTTTTTAACATCTTTTGGGTTACTGGACCAATTTTATTTATTTTTTTTATTGAATGGTAACTATGTACATTAATGCACTTCTGGGGTACAGTGTATTGGACCAATTTTTACCATTTCATTGCAATTTATCTATTGTTATCCTGAATATAGTTCTCTCTCTCCCTTTTTTTTTTTTTTGTTATTCTTCTCACTCTTTTTTTTTTTTTATTAAATCATAGCTGTGTACATTAAAGCAATGATGGGGTACAATGTGATGGTTATATATACACTTTGAAATGTTTTCATCAGAGTGGTTAACAGCCTTCACAGCATTTTCCTAGTTATTGTGTTAAGACATTTATTTTATTTTATTTTACTTATTTTTTATTTTTTTCATTCTACTTCATCTGGATATATCTGACATTAAAATTGGAAAAATATATTATTGTAAAGGGAAACATATTTCACTTATAAATGAGGTTTCAACATCCTAAACAACATATTAACTAGTTGAATTAAAAATAATTGTTCAAATAAAGTACTTTGGTCAAAATTAAATCCAATTTATGTGAGAATTAGTCACTAATTTCTTTTCTTTTTTTCTTTTCCTCACTCCTTCCCTCCTTCTCTCTCTGTCTACTCTCCCCTTCCCTACTCCCCACCATGTCATTGATTGTCATTAATTGTCCTCATATCAAAGTTGAATACATAGGATTCATATTTCTCCATTCCTATGATGCTTCACTAAGAATAATGTGTTCCACATCCATCCAGGTTAATACAAATGCTGAAAAATCTCCATTTTGTAAATGGCTGAATAGTATTCCATGGTATACACATACCACAGCTTGCCAATCCATTCCTGGGTTGAGGGGCCTTTAGGCTGTTTCCACATTTTAGCAATTGTAAATTGAGCTGCGATAAACAGTCTAGCACAAGTGTCTTTATAATAAAAAGTTTTTTTTTTTTCCTTTTGGATAGATGCCCAGTAATGGGATTGTAGGATCAAACAGGAGTTCTAGGTTGAGTTCTTTGAGGTTTCTCCATACTTCCTTCCAAAAACATTGTATTATTTTGCAGTCCTACCAGCAGTTCATAAGTGTTCCTTTCTCTCCACATCCACACCAGCATCTGTGGTTTTGAGATTTTGTGATGTGGGCCATTCTTGCTGGGGTTAGATGATGTATCAGGGTGGCTTTAATTTGCATTTCCCTAATAATTAGGGATGATGAGCATTTTTTCATATGTTTGCTAGCCATTCATTTGTCTTCTTTAGAGAAGATTCTGTTCATCTCTCTTCCCCATTGATGTATGGGAGTGTTGGCTTTTTTCATGTCGATTAATTTAAGTTCTGTATGGATCCTAGTTATTAAACTTTTGTCAGATTCAAAATATGCAAATATCCTTTCCCATTGGGTAGGTTGTCTATTTGTTTTGGTTGTTGTCTCCTTAGTTGTACAGAAGCTTTTCAGTTTAATTAAATCTCATTTGCTTATTTTTGTTGTTGTTGCAATTTCCATGGCAGTCTTCTTCATAAACTCTTTTCCCAGGCTGATATCTTTCAGTGTTTTTCCTATGCTTTCTTTGAGGATTTTTATTGTTTCATGCCTTAAATTTAAGTCCTTTATCCATCTTGAATCAATTTTTGTAAGTGGAGAAAGGTGCAGGTCCAATCTTTTATATGTGGATATTCAGGTCTTCCAGCACCATTCATTGAATAGGGAGTCTTTCCCCCAGTGTATGTTCTCGTTTGGTTTATCAAAGATTAGGTGGTTGTAAGTTGTTGGTTTCATTTCCTGGTTTTCTATTCGATTCCAAATATCTATGTCTCTATTTTTGTGCCAGTACCATGTTGTGTCAACAACTATGGCCTTGTAATACAGCCTAAAATCTAGTATGCTGATGCCCCTGGCTTTGTTTTTATTTTTAAGAACTGCTTTAGCTATACAGGGTTTTTTCTGGTTCCATACAAAATGCAGAATAATTTTTTCCAAGTCTTGAAAATAGGAAGTTGGTTTTTTAATAGGGATGGCATTGAATCAGTAGATTGCTCTGGAAAGTATAGACATTTTACCAGTGTTGATTCTTCCCAGCCATGAGCATGGTATGTTCTTCCATTTGTTAAAGCTCATCATCTTGTTCTGCCCACTTGATTATATCATTTTTATAATTTTTTAGCAGTTTTCTTCAGGACTACAATACACATACTTAATTTTTCACAGTATGCTTAGAATGAATGAACTTCAATAGGAATGTAAAAGCCTTACTTCCATGTAGAAATAAGGTTTCTTCCTTAATATTACCATTGTCTTAAATGTATTGCATCTACATACATTGAAAATGCCATCAAACAATGTTATAGTTTTGACTTTTAACCAGCAAATATGTTTTGTCATTTATATTTTTATCCATTATTTATGCTGTTCCAAGTTTCCTTCCATTTGGTCTGTAGAATTTCCTTTAGAAATTATTTCAGCATTCTCTCAACTTCTCTTCATCCAAGAATCCCTTAATTTAACTCTCATTCCTACAGTATATTTTTAATGGTTGTACAATTTGGGTTGCCAGCTCTTTTCTTTCTGTGCTTGAAAATATTTGACAAGAGGAAAGCCAAGATGAAAGACCAGAAGTAGCCTGCACAACTGCTCATAGAGAGAATCAAAAGTGGCAAATAAATATTTGCCTTTGCATTGATTGTCTAATAGAGTACACTGTGAATCAGAAGGAGAAGTCAAGAGTAAAATGAAGAAGATAGAAATGGGATGACCTTCTCAGTAGGATTAGAGGTACTTGGGAAGGGTGCTTACATGTGGGGAAGGAATAAAGGGGGAACTCCAGGGCTCCATGTTTTACCTAAAGACATTGCAACTGCAGCAGTAGAAGGCCCTCTTCTCTGTAGCAGGCTTCCAGATTGATAAAGAGACATGACTGAAGGCTGTACAGTAGCATTGCTCCAGAGAAAGGCGCAGCTGGCTCACAAGCCCCAGGCCCTATGGCTGGTGGCATTGCAATATCCCAGTAATAGAGTGTTACATTTATCCAGGGGCCAGGTCTACAACTACTACCTCCCCTTTGCTCCTGCTGAGTGGGAATGGGACAGGGAGTCCTGGAACGCCCATGATTTGTGGGCAGGTGCCATGCATTCCTCACCCACTGCTGCCAAGGGACCTGGGTGGAGCAGGAGACCACAGAGCCAGTGTGCACTCATTGGCTTAGGGAGAGGATCTTGCTCAGCCACTTCCTATGGGACCCAAAATACTGTGAACCTATATCCCTCACTGATCACTTCCCACTGTTAGGATGGCCGATTCACCACTGCCACCACGTGAGAGTCTCCAACCAGGACACAACTACACCCTTTGGACCTGGATGGACTGCTTGCAATGGGAATCCTACCACACAGATTCATGCCATCCCATATGAGTGCCCTGCTCTGTGGGCCCACTCTGTCCCATGGGCCTTCTCTGCCTCATGTGTACTCTGAGCCCTGTGTGTACTGTCTGATACTCTGTCATCATACACCAGACACAGTGGGCTGCCCCATCCCAACCATGTACACACTATAGGCCTGCTCTGCCTTATGCACTCACACCATCCTACAGGCCACATCTGCCTCATATCTGTGCCTTGGACTAATGGCCCCTGCTATAGCAGCCCTGTGACAAACACAGGGGAAGTGGGAGATGTAGAAGGGTAGCATTGTTAAAGGTTCACAGTGCATTTGCACCTCTTCTACCTTGTCAAATTTCTGGAGTAGGACTCAAGCACATCATCCAGGGAGTCATCTCTGTCTTCACTGAGAAACAAAGGTGTCAATAGAGAACAGGTGTACTATGTCTACTATTAGTTTTAAGCTGACAGAAGAAGTCTCAGATGAGAAGAAACCAGAATAAGAATTCTGGTAACATAAAAAACAAGCTGTCTTGACCCTTTGACTGGATTAGAACAGTTATTCAGTAATTAACTCCAACCAAATGAAAATTCTTGAAATGATGAATATGAAATTCAGATTATGAATGGCAATTAAGATAAATAGGATTGAGGAGAAGATAGAAAACCAACACAAAGAAACAAAAAATTCGGACTAAGAAAAATTTCATTAAAGAGATAGATAACATAGGAAAATATTTAATAGAATTTAAAGAATTGAAGAATAATTTCAATTCAAGCAATTTCAAAACACAGCAGATAGTTTTAACAGATTAGTCCAAGCAAAAGAAAGAATTTCAAAGCTTAAAGACAAGGCATTTTTATTAACCCCGTCAGTCAAAACTGTAGAAAAAAAAATAAAAAACAATGAACAGTCAATGTGACAAATGTGAGACTTTGTAAAATGGGCTAATATAAGAACCATAGGTATACCTAATGAAGAAGAAGAAAAGTAAGAAAGCATGAAAACCTATTTAAGTGAATAATTGAGGAAAACTTCCCTGTTATCACTAGAGATTTAGATATCCACATACAAAATGATCATTTAATACCTGGAAGATTCATAAAAAATAGGACACATGTTCTCAGTCTAGCCAGAGTGAAGGAGAAAATCCTGCAAGCTATGAGATGAAAGCAACAAGTTATTTAACAAAGGAAGACCTATCAAATGAACAGCAGACTTCTGTGGAAATATTTTATAAGTCAAAATGGATTGGTGTCCAATTTTAGTCTTTTTAAACATAATTATTTCCAGCCAAGAATTTTGCATAGTACAATATGAAGTGGAATAAATGAAGGAGAAATACATTTTTTTCTCAGACAGGCAAACATTAAAGGAATTTGTCACCACTAAACCTATCCTATAGGAAATATTTTAAAGTACTCTATACATGGAACAGATTGATACACACCAATGCAAAAACAGGTGGAAGAGGTCACATTTATAAAACATTAACAAAGGATAAAACAAAACACTTAGGGATCATTCAATGTGATGAATGTGGCAGTATTTCACACATTAACAGTAGCATTGAATGTAAATATTCTTAATGTACCACTTAAAATATGTAGACTGGTTGAATGAGTGAAAAAATACAATCCAAATATACGTCGTTTCCAAAAAAAAGCTCATCTAACTTACAAGGATTCTCAATGATTCAAGATAAAGGGATGGAAAAGAAAAACATTCCACATAAATGAAAACTAGAAGGAAGCAGGTGTACTTATTCTTATAGCAGATAAAATAGACTTCAAATGAACAATAATAATAAAATAGCAAGATAGTCATTATAAAGGGAGTAATTCAGCAAGAACTTATAATAATCTTAGATATTTAAGGTGTGAAAATAAAGTTCATGAACTTACAACCATGTGCTTAATTAGACAGCACTATGCAAATAGCTCAGTAGCTTCATAACCCCAATATATCAGTGTCTCACAGCTGTGTTTGTTTTGAAATGTGGCAGTCATGTCATGAGTGGCATTCCTTATTATGGTTGCATGTTTTTATGTGCTGTCATGAGAATGCTGAGGCTTGAATTAGAGCAAAGAACAAACATTTGTAAATTTCTTGTTAAACTTGGCAAAAGTTGAAGAGAAATCAGGGACATATTAATCCAAATTTATGGGGATAGTGTCATGAAGAAAGCAAGAGTGTACAAATAATTAACCATTTTTTCTGAGAGGAACAAAACATCACTGAAGGATAGAGGTTAGGGAAGCCAGTAATAAGCAGAACTAGGAAAAATATTGCACAAATCATTGCTGACTTTGAGAAGAATAGCAGACCAACTAAACAACAACAGAGAAACAAAATTTTAACTGAAAATTTTGGTGTGATAAAAGTATGTGCAAAAATGGTCCTGAATGTGCTCACCAATGAACAAAGGCAAAGGATAGTTGAAGTTTTCTAAGACCTTTTGCAGAGGCAAGATTATGTTTTGGGCCATGTTATCACTAGTAATGAAACATGAGTATACCAGTACAACCTCGAAAGAAAGCATCAAAATGTACAGTGAAAGCCAATTCTCCAGGACCAAAAAATTTCACCAGTCCAAATCAAAAGTTAAAATGATGTTGCTAACCTTTTGGATATTAGAGAGATTATTCGTTATGAATTGGCACCAATGAACAAACAGGTAACCAAGACTACTATTTGGAAGTATTTAAAAGATTGTGTGTAAAAATTACACAAAAAGATCTGAACGTGTTGCCAACACTCATAGCTGTTGCATCATGACAAGGCACTATCTGTGAGGGAGATTTCATCCAGTAAACAAATAACTGTATTGGAAACACCACCACCCCCAGTCACCTGGTGTAGCCCCCAAGGACTTATTTCTTTACCCAAAGATAAAGGAAATATTGAAAGGAAGATATTTTGGTGACATTTGGGATATCAAGGATGATATCATCATACAATGATGACTTTTATGGCCATCCCAGAGAAAGAGTTCCAAAATTGCGTGGAAGGGTGGGATAGTCTCCGGTGTGGGTGCATAGCTTCCCAGAGAAGTACTTTGAAGGTGACCATAGTGATATTCAGCAGTAGGAGATGTAGTACTTTATGTAGGATGGGTTGCATCTTTGCATATACACCTAATGCAAGAGCTCATGGATTCATAAAACAATAGACTAAATCGAAGCAAGGATATTAACCCTTTCCAATCCTATGTCAGACCTTGTCTGATATAACAGTTTTCCTGTTCTGTTCTGATGCTAGAAAACATCTGGCACATCACAGCTCAAGGGAGCATGCATACCCAAGGGAGTAAGGTAAAGAATGTTAGTATTTTGACAATAAATACAAAGAACTTTATGTACTGGGAAGAAATGTGACTGTAGATAAGAACACAGTAGGTTTTAAAGAATGGATTCAAATAAAGTGCCACAATCTGAAGAAGCCTAGAAAGAAGGGCCTACAATTTTTTTGCCTGTGATTCAGAGAATGGTTATATGTTTTCTCACATTCCGTATTATGGCAAGACAACAGACGTTCTTTATGCCTCAAATAGTGATTCATTTGGCATAAGTTTCACAAGCACATACAAGTGGTTCAGGCTATCACATCTATACTGAGAGATTCTCCACAAGACCTCAACTTGCTCAGAAATTGCATAAAATGAAAATACATGTAACAGAAACAGTTATGGCTTCTAAGAAGGATTTTCTAAGTAATCTGACAAAGAAGAAACTTCAGAAATCTGAATTATGTGCCTATCAGTGTGATATAAAATTGATGTGCCTCTCATTCCATGACAAGAGGTTAGTGACAATGCACAGTGCATTCTTTGACCCACAGTTAATCACTGGTTATAGAAAGAAACAGCCTATTCAATTTGGAAAGCTGACAGTTACTTTAAAATACACATTTATGAGAGGAGTGGACAGAGTTGATCAGTATTATGGATGTTATGGATTTAAAAAGAAGTCTTATAAATGACGGAAAAATTATTCTCCTGGCTGATGGAAGTTGTAGTTGTGAACATCTACATCTTTTACTCACTAGACAACAAGAAGAGTGGAAAAAAAGTGCAGATACAACTTTTGTACAGGAGACATCTCATCACTCAGCTTGTGAGCAATGTGAGAACAGAAATTCAAAAAAGAGGGAAAGACTATCATCTTCTGATGCTAAGGAAAGACTAAATGGGAAGATGCATTTTATAATGCCAAATGAAAAAAAAATCCAGTCAACAAAATATCACATAGTTTGAAGCAGATGAAATGAGACAGATAAAAAAAGAAAACATTTTTTTACTATGAAACATGTAAAAAGAAGCCTGGAATTCATCTTGAAGATTGCTTCATGAAGTATTACATTCAAAAAATTATATTAAAAAAACCTTAATTGTTTTATGTAACCTAAAATGGATTGTAAAATTAGGTGAGTTCTCATTTATTTTTCTCTTTTAAAACTGTAGGATAATTATACCAGCCTATTTCCCATCCAAAATAAATAAGAGCTGGGGAATATGCAGGTGGCAGAAAAATTGGATAGGAAAGGGTTAACAGGAGCATCATAGCAACCTAGGACTTCAACACCCAACTGACAGAACTACACAGAATCATGAGGCAGAAGATCAACAAAGAAACACTGGACTTAAATGAGACGCTAGAACAAATAAACTAACAGACTTCTACAGAAAATTCTATCCAAATATTGTGAAATGTGCCTTCTTCTCATCAGCACATGGGATATTGTCCAAGATAGGTCATATTGTAGCCCACAAAATGAGTCTTGACAGGTTTTAAAAAATCAAAAAGTTACCATGTATCTTGTCAGGTAACAGTGGAATGAAACTAGAAATCAATCTCAAATCTTCATTAATACATGGAAATTAAACAGCATGATGCTGAATAATCCTTGGATCAATGATTAAATTAAAATAGAAAGAAAAAGATTTTTGATCAGAATGACAAAGATTGCACGAACATCTAAAATCTATGGGAGACACTAAAAGCACTGTTAAGGGAGAAATCTATAGCCTTAAAGCTTACATTAAAAAGACAAAGTGATCATAAATTAATCACTTAATGTTAAACCTAAAAGAACTAGTAAAAAAACAACCAAATCCAAAGCTAGCATAAGAAAAGAAATAATAAAGCTCAGAGCAGAATTAAATGAAATGGAGATCAAAAATTAAATAAATAAAAACAATACAGAAGATCAATGAAACAAAAAGTTGGTTCTTTAAAAATATGAATAGGGGCAGCACCTGTGGCTCAAAGGAGCACGCCACAATGCCCGGCCATTTTTTGGTTGCAGCCGTCATTGTTGTTTGGCGGGCCCGGGCTGGGGATTCAAACCCGCCACCTTAGGTGTATGTGGCTGGCGCCTTAGCCGCTTGAGCCTTAGCCGCTTGAGCCACAGGCGCTGACCCTAAATAAAAGGTACTTAATTAAACTAAAACGCTTCAGTACAGGGCAGCGCCTGTGGATCAGTGAGTAGGACGCCTGCCCCATATACCGAGGGTGATGGGTTCAAACTCAGCCTGGCACAACTGCAACAACAACAACAAAAATAGCCGGGTGTCGTGGTGGGTGCCTGTAGTCCCAGCTACTCAGGGGCTCAGGCAAAAGAATCACCTAAGCCCAGGAGTTGGAGGTTGCTGTGAGCTGTGTGACACCATGGTACTCTACTGAGGACAATAAAGTGAGACTTTGTCTCTACAAAAAAACAAAACCAAAAAAAAAAAGTTTCAGTACAGCAAAAATAATCAACAGAGTAAACACACAACCTACAGAAAGGTAAAAAATGTTTGCAAATTATCTATCCAACAAAGGGCTAATATCCAGAATCTACAACAAGCACAAACAAATCATCAGGGGAAAAAAAAAAAAGTGCATGAAAATATGATCAAAAGATAAGAGGAGCTTTTTTCCTCAAAAGAAGATAGAGAAATGGACAATAAATACATGAGAAAGAAGCTCAACATTACTAAATATCAAGGAAATGCAAATTAAAACAGCAATAAGATGCCACCTTATTTATGTCAGAATGGCCATTATTAAATCTCAAAAACGGTAGATATTGGCATAGATTCAGTAAAAATTGAACACTTATACACAGTTTGTGGGGATGTAAATTTGTACAACCTCTATAGAAGACTACATGGAAATTCCTCAAAGAACTAAAATAGACCCATCATTTGATCCAGCAATTCCACTACTGGGTATCTACTCAAAGTAAAAGGAAAAGGAAAAGAAGTGATTCTAATCAAAAAGACATCTGCCCAGTATGTTTATTGCAGCACAATTCATAATTGTAATGATACATAAACAACCTAAGTGCCCATCAACTGATGAGTGGATAAAGAAAGTGTGGTATACACAGATGGTGCCAGAAAATGAATACACACACTTTAAGAAAGAAAAAAAAATAGACTAAAATTGTAATACTCAGACAGTGCCTGTGGTTTAGTGGGTAGGGCACCGGCCCCATATACAGAGGGTGGCAGTTCAAACCCGGCCCCGGCCAAACTGCAACAAAAAATAGCCAGGTGTTGTGGTGTGCACCCATAGTCCCAGCTACTGAGGAGGCTGAGGAAAGAGAATCACCCAAGCTCAGGAGTTAGAGGTTGCTGTGAGGTGTGACACCACAACCTCTACCCAGGGTGACAAAGTGAGATTCTGTCTCTCTCTTTTTTTTTTTTTTTTACTGAATGGGAACTATGTACATTAATGTACTTCTGGGGTACAGTGTGGGGTTTTTACACACAATTTGAAACATTTCCATCAAACTGGTTAACATAGCCTTCATGTCATTTTCTTAGTTATTGTGTTAAAATGTTCATATTCTACTCTTAGAAAGATTCACTTGTACTCTTGTAAGACAAACCACAGAAGTGATCCCTCCAATCCCCCTTCCTCCAGCCATTCCCTCTCCCCTCTCCCTCCCCCCCTCATATTTGTAGGCTGTTATTAGGTTATAGCTTTCATATAAAATAGTTTCATAATAGGGGTGTGTAAATTGGATACTTTTTCTTCCATTCTTGTGATACTTTGCGAAGAAGAACATTTTCCAGCTCCATCCATGTGAACATGAAGGACGTAAAGTCTCCATCTTTCTTTATGGCTGCATAGAATTCCATGGTGTACATATACCACAGTTTGTTGATCCATTCATGGATCAATGGGCACTTGGGCTTCTTCCATGACCTGGCAATTATGAATTGGGCTGCAATAAACATTGTGATACAAATATCTTTGTTGTAATGCAATTTTTGTTCATCTGGGAATATACCTAATAAAGGAATTGCAGGGTCAAATGGCAGGTCTATTTTGTAGTTCTCTAAGAGTTCTCCAGATGTCTTTCCAAAAGGAACGTATTAGTTTACATTCCCACCAGCAGTGTAGAAGTGTTCCCTTTTCTCCTCATCCACTCCAGCATCTCTGTTTTTGTGATTTTGTGATATGGGATAATCTTACGGGAGTTTAGGTGATATCTCAAAGTAGTTTTGATTTGCATTTCTTCGATGATTAAGGATGGTGAGCATTTTTTTGTATATCTGTAGGCTGTGTGCCAATCTTCTTCAGAGAAATTTCTCTTCAAGTCCCTTGCCCACTCTGAGATGGTATCACTCATTTTCTTCTTGCTAATACATTTAACTTCTCTGTGGATTCTGATTATTAAACCTTTGTCGGAGACACAACCTGTGAAAATCTTCTCCCATTCTGATGGCTGTCTGCTTGCCTTACTTACTGTGTTCTTGGCTGTGCAGAACCTCTTTAGTTTGATCAGGTCCCAAGAGTGTATTTTTGATGTTGCTTCAGTTGCCCGGGGTGTCTTCCTCATAAAATGTTCGCCCAGGCCGATATCTTCAAGTGTTTTCCCTACACTTTCTTCTAGTATTTTTATGGTTTCATGTCTTAAGTTTAAATCTTTAATCCAGTGAGAGTCTAACTTAGTTAATGGTGAAAGGTGTGGGTCCAGTTTCAGTCTTCTACAGGCTGCCAGCCAGTTTGCCCAGCACTATTTATTAAATAGGGAATCTTTTCCCCACTCAATGTTTTTAATTGGCTTGTCAAAGATCAGGTACCGGTAAGTAGCTGGATTCATCTGTTGGCTCTTTATTCTATTCCATACATCTACCTCTCTGTTTTTGTGCCAGTACCATGCTATTTTGATCACTATGGATTTATAGTATAATCTGAGGTCTGGTAGCGTGATTCCTCCTGATTTGTTTTTGCTCCTTAGTAATGTCTTGGCTATTCGAGGTTTTTTCTGATTCCATATAAAATGAAGTATTATTTTTTCAAGATCTTTAAAAAATGACAGTGGAGCTTTAATGGGGATTGCATTAAAAATATATATTTCTTTGGGTAGTATGGACATTTTAACAATGTTGATTCTTCCCAGCCATAAGCATGGTATGAAATCCCATTTGTTAACACTATCAGCTATTTCTTTTCTTAGAGTTTCATAGTTCTCTTTATAGAGATCTTTCACATCCTTTGTTAGGTAAACTCTCAAATATTTTATCTCCTTTTGTTTTCAATTTTATTTAATTCTGCTCTAATTTTGATTATTTCTTTTCTTCTGCTGGGTTTGGGATTGGAATATTTTTCCTTTTCCAGTTGCTTAAGATGTCCCATTACGTTGTTAACTTCCTCTCTTTCTGTCCCCTTGAGGAAGGCTTGTAATGCTACAAATTTCCTTCTTAGGACTGCCTTTGCAGTATCCCCAAGGTTCTGATAACTCGTATTTTCATTATCATTATGTTCTAAAAATTTGGTAATTTCCTCTTGATCTCATCTTTGACCCATCTATCATTCAGCATAAGGTTATTTAGCTTCCATGTTTTTGTACGAGACTGCAAATTCTTGTTGTTACTAAGTTCAACTTTCATTCCATGATGGTCTGAGAAGATGCATGGAATAATTTCTGTTCTTTTAAATTTACTGAGTTTAGACTTGTGACCTAAGATGTGATTGATTTTGGAGTATGTTGCATGAACTGATGAGAAAAATGTATATTCAGTTTTGTTAGGATGAAAAGTTCTGTAGATGTCTGTTAGGTCCACAAGTTGAATCGTTAAATTTAAATCTAAAATTTCTTTGCTCAGCTTCTTTTTGGAGGATCTGTCCAACACTGCCAAAGGAGTGTTGAGATCTCTGACTATGATGGAGATGGGAGAGATCAAGTTGCTCATGCCAATTAGAGTCTCTTTTATAAATTGAGGTGCATTCTGGTTGAGTGCAAAGATATTGATAATTGAGATCTCATCATATTGAGTATTGCCCTTAACAAATATAAAGTGGCCATCTTTATCTTTGGTTACTTTTGTTGGTTTAAAACATATTGTATCTGAGAATAAAATTGTAACACCTGCTTTTTTCTGCTTTCCATTAGCCTGGAAAATAGATGACCATGCCTTCACCTTGAGTCTATATTTGTCTTTTAAGGTAAGGTGAGATTATTCTTGTATACAACAAATGTCTGGTCTGAGTTTCTGTATCCAATCAGCCAATCTGTGTCTCTTTAGAGGACAATTTAAGCCATTCACATTGATTGAAATTATTGATAAGCCTGGTAAAATATTTGGCATCAAGTTACTCGAAAGTCCAGTAGATATTTTTAATCCTTCCACCACTGTAGAAGTTGGAATTTGGTCAAAGTTTCTGAGTGAGTTTACTTTTGTTGTGGAGAATTACAGCGGTCATTATGGAGGATAGGTTTGAGAATTTCCTGGAGTGCTTATTTAGTTATGGAAAATTTCTTCAACATGTGAATGTTGTTAAAGTATTTAATTTCTCCATCATAGATAAAACTCAGTTTAGCTGGAAACAGGATTCTGGGTTGAAAATTATTTTGTTTTAGGAGATTAAAAGTCAAGGACCATCCTCTTCTAGCCTGAAAGGTTTCAGC
>CAUYQV010014587.1:0-22607 GCA_963574575.1 Galagoides demidoff | reverse complement strand
GATTGAGCCACAGGCGCCGAGCCAAGCCTTTTGAGTTTGAGTTGGAGATGGAAGATAAGCATATGATGTAGCTGCCACATTAGTTTTTAAAATGAGTTAGTCATGTAAATAAAATGCAGTCACATATTTATTGTATTTTGGAGTGTTCTGTGATTTAAAAATTAAGGGTAAAAATCATTATACAAAAAAACGAAAAAAACATTTTTTCCTCATTTCCCCTTTTGATTATTTTGTAAAGTAATTCAAAAGAGAATTTGAAGTACAGAAGTATTTATTCAGAAGAAATTCAATTTACCTGTATAACAAAATTTTGAGTAATCAGGTTTGGAAATTGAATCTTCAAATTGTTAGGTTTTGTTTTGTTTTTTTGAAACAGAGTCTCATTATGTGGCCCTGGGGTAGAGTACTGTGGTATGACAGCTCACAGCAACCTCAAACTCTTCTGCTTAAGCGATTCTCTTGCCTAAACCTCCCAAGTAGCTGGGACTACAGGCACCCTCCACAGTGTCCAGCTATTTTTTAGTTGCAGTTGTCATTGTTGTTTAGCAGGCCCAGGCTGGGTTCGAACCTGCAAGCCTCAGTGCATGTGGCTGGTGCTGTATAAGCACTGTGCAGCAGGTGCTTAGCCAAAATTATTAGCTTTTTAAAACCCTTGTTGAGATTTTTTTTTTCTTAACCTGAGTTAAATGTATTCATTTATTTGCCTAGTAAAGATTTTTTTAGTGCTTCAGAGCTATTCTGTATGTCTGTTAATTTCTATCATTTAATAGTACAAATTTAGGAATAGTAGATACGGGCCAAAGATGTTGATTTCAGAATATATCTTAGATGCTTGTGGTTTTTAGTGAATCTCAGCTTAAGAGTTACTGCTTCCAAAAGGAAATTCAGTTGTTTGGTTTCTTCTGGTTAGTTGGAGTTTAGACAACAAATGTGTCGTGGCAGGATCTTTTATTTAGTGAGAAAAGATAATTATAATTTTCTAATAGTACTGTATGAACAACCTGATACCAAAATTTCTGAACAAGAAACTAGGCCTAGGAGGAGATAAGGATTCTGGTGAGAAATTTTAAATTGAGGATTTTTTTTTTTTTTTTTTTTAAGACAGGGTCATGCCCTGTCTCCCAGGCTACAGTGGAATGGCAACATATCATAGCTCATGGCAACTTCAAACTCAAGGGAATCCTCCTGCCTCCACCTTTCCTGTAGCTAAGACTACAGGTACGCATCTGCATGCTTGGCTAATTTTTTCTTTTTCTTATTTTTTTCTTTTTTGTTTTTTTAGTGGTGACTGGTCTTGAGTCTCACTTGCTCAGACTGGTCTCAAACTCCTGAGCCTAAGTGATCCTCCCTAAGTGCTAGGATTATAGGTGTGAGCCACCTTGCAAGGCAGGATATTTTTAAGTTGGATTCTAAATTAGGGAATTGTGGCTAGTAAGATAAATAATCGTTGACCACTTCAGTAGATCTGAAGTAATACAGCTGCCCTTTAGGAAAGTAGGTAAAAGGTACATTTTATTTGAGCCTAAAACAAGAATGGATTTTTTTCTTTTTTCCTCTGATAGATGGCAGTATTTAACATACTGACATTTTATGTAATTCAATGGTTCTTAACCTGTGGGTTGCAACCCACAGAAACTGTATTAAAGGGTCGTGGCATTAGGAAGGTTGAGAACCACTGATACAATCCCTTTTTCTCTTTTTCTTCTTTTTCAAGATAGAAACTGTCACCCAGGCTAGAGTGCAGTGGCATTATCATAGCTCACTGCAACTTAAACTTCTGGCTCAAGGGGTCCCCCTGCCTCAACCTCCTGAATAGCTGGGACTATTCAGCTATGCCCAGCTAAGTGTTCTACTTTTTTTTTTGGTAGAGATGGGGTCATTTTGTTGCTCATGCTGGACTAGAACTCATAGCCTTAAGCTGTCCTCCCACCTTGGCCTCCTAAAGTGCTATGATTATAGGTGTGAGCCACTGCGCTTGGCCTAATTTAAAAAATGCTTATAAAATATTCTTTTTTGGTTTTGAATTAGTGAGTGTACATATTTGTCTTTTACTTTGAAATCTCCTAATTATGTGATAGATTTCAGAGTGATTTTCATACTTAGGGAGGCTACCTCTCAAAAGGTTTTCTTAGGAGTCAGGAAAATAAGCATATGTTTTTAAATGTATGTAAATACTGTTAATATGCTTGGAGAAATATATTTGTAAAAGTAAAAGTGCTCTCTGTTTTACTTAAAATTTAATGATGATGCTGGATGTTATAAAGCCAAAGGAATCAGAAGAAAAAGTACATTTTAAGAAAATGGCTTTTTGTTATATAAATATGTTCTGTGCTTACTTGTATTTTGTCAGATTCTGAAATTGAGGGAGAGATTTAGAGTTTTGATGATTTATGGAGAGCGTTGATCAGAGATTGCTCCTTGGCTGAGTTACTGTCTGCATAGGCTGTTAACAATTGTTTCTCTGGCAGCAGATCTTGTTCATCAGGATTGCATCATTTCTGGGAGAATGGCCAAGGTCCACAGCCTCAGTACAAAGACTGTCTGAAGCATATGAGGCCTGTTCTCTTTCTGAAGCGGCAACTCCTCTTCCTGCCAGTCCTCTTCACAGGATTACTGAAGCAGACTTGTTCTGAATTTCTTTCATTGGATTGGCTATTTATTGGACTCTTGTCTCTCAGCTGCTTCCGGCTCACCTGTCTGATGCTATTTCTTCTTCTGAAATCTCTGTTGCAATTTTTCTTAAAGCACTTTTTGTTTGTTTTCTCCAAGAATGACTACACAGATCTTACAGGTCTTGTGCTTTCAGCAAGTAGAGAATGTAGAGAAGAGTCTGTCAGAATAATATTACAGTGACTATTGGCCATTTCTGAACTCAATTTAAAAAGACAGGGTAAATAAAAAACAGTTATGGCGTGTTCTTTATAATATCTTTAGAAACAGTATGTAGATAGTAACTCCTTAAAAGAGTGCTTACTACTCAAAGACGAGCTGGTTCTGCTTCTAAATCCAAGAATTTCCTATGGACTTTGATGGATTGTTCTAGAAATAGTTAATAAGAAATTGAAATTCTGATGCATGCATTTCCCCCCAACTGTGTATTCACATACTTATTTCTCTTTTTACCTCCTGCCCTTTCTTTTTGCTGTTGCTTCTTCCTTAATTTACTCTATTCCTTCTTTCCTTTTACTGTTTCCATGCTTTTTGTTTTTGTAATTTGGGGTGTGCTCTTCCAAATTGTTCATAAAGAATACTTTTATGTTCCAGTTTTTCTTTTTAATTAGAAATCATAGAACAACGTAATGTCCCTGTAATGCTTGGTAGCTGGAATTTCATAAACAACTCTTCATCTTTATGATACAACTTTTTATGTGTTAATAACTCATTCTGACTAATGTTAAATTTGGCTTTTTGGAGAAAACACTAAAAACCTAAAGGGAACTGATCATTTTCCTTCAAAGCCCTGGGATCACCTATTTTCTTTTTTGGAGGTTTTAACTATTTTTGTTTCCTTTATGGAGTTGACCACAAATATAACTAATTCACCTTTATCTGTAGTGGCACAAGAGGACAGATGGCATGGAATGAGGGGAAGAAAGGAGTAATGTAGGAGAAGGGAGTTGTGTTGTCTGACTACAGAGTAAATTTGACATTTGATAAAAGAAATGCCTCTGAATTTGGGAAAGGTTCAGTGGAAAAGAGAAGCATCTTGTACAAGAGGGAAAATTAGCCAGTGACATAAGTACTTTACCACTTCTAAAGTCAAGTAAAGATGATTTCCTTCTTCATACTTTATTTACTTTATAGCTTTATGGAAAAATAAGATATAAATATTAAAGGACAAAAATTCAGATGGAACATAGGGAAGTGAACAAGGCACTATACACGAATAAACCAAAATTACCATTAATATCTCTGTAGCATTCCATTCTGTATATTCATTGGTGTTGTATCTTACTGTACTAATTTGTATTTCAACTTTTCTAGGTCTTCAGAGTTACTGGCAGATAATTTTGGGGGACTTCATATTCAGAGGTCTATATAAAGGTGACTCAAATGCTTTTTATTTCTTTTTATTTTTTACATTTTAATGAATGCTGAAATCATGTTGTGGTAATGGTGATCATAATTAAATCAAGCAAATAATTCTTAAACATTCTCTGTGTGTCGGGCATGGTAATGGCCATTCGAAATACAGCAGAGAAGAGACAAAAATCCCTCTTCTAGAGTTTATGTTCTGTTAGGAAAAAACAGATAGACAAATTAGTAAAATATATCTTGAAATCGGTACACCTGAAGAGTTAATTCTTACCACTCTCTACAGGACATATCTCCAAATTCTGTGATATATTAAAATAACTGGTATAACTACTAAGCTTGGTAAACCATCCTAGGACCCTATTGCTCGGTTAATGAAACTAGAATATTATAATAAAATATTGCATATGGATGATCTGTTAATGATTCTTGAGTTAACATTTTAAGAGCTGCTTTTTACACAGTTGTTTAGAGAAGGAACTATTTTCAGGGTTATATATGAAAAATAGGGGGTTTGATCACAATTTGAATTAAGCATCATTATTACTAAGGCACCTATATAAATGATTGCTTTCAGAAGAGTGGAAGGATTACATAAAACTAGACAGAGGAAAATGGAAGAGTTTATGAGAGAGAAATTAATTCATAGTTAACCACTTAATATTTCTTGGAGTTATTTATCAGCTATCCAAAACAGCTGAGTTGGGACTTCATTAAAGGAGATAATATCTGAAGTAACTTTTCTGTCTTTTCATTTTAAAAATTGCTCTAGGAAAAATTATCAACTAGGTTTATAAGTTGGCTTTTATCTAGAAGCCTGCATTTTTTTTTTAAATGAGCATATACTAGTAATGGTTGTAACAGGGTTTTTAGTGGTATTGAGTGACTGTTTTTTAAGTCCTTTACTAAAAGTAGAATATCCAATTCCTTTTACTTTTCTGGGTGTGGTGGGGTATGATCATTATGAGACTTTCTTCTGATTACTTGGTTAGGCAGCAACTCCTGGGCTTTTTAAAAGCAAATATGAATTATACACTGATACTAAAATTAAAGAATTGTAGCCAACAGCATGTAGTATTGAACTATAACCTTTTGGGTTAAAGTGATACATGTTCTCAATTTTTTCATTTGCACATTTTATTTCAATTTCCAAAAGACTTGAAAGATGAAAGCAAAAGGAAACTAGGCTGACCCAGAGGCAGAAAGTTCCACCAGTCCCTTCTCAACAAAATAGCCAGGTGTTGTACCAGGTGCCTGTAGTCTCAGCTACTTGGGAGGCTAAGGCAAGAGACTCACTTAAGCACAAGAGTTTGAGGTTGCTGCAAGGGTGACACCACAGCACACTACCAGGGCAACATAGTAAGACTCTATTCAAACATCTCATACCATATACCATTTAAAATTTACATTAACCCCTTGATTGACTCAATATTTTGAACTTTTCATTCCATTTAGTTTTTTTAGTATTAAGAATTATTTAAAAAAGAGAAATAAGAATTGTTACACTTTTCTAACTGTCTTATTTGTCTTGTTATGGAATCAGTATGTCAATCAAGACTCATTTTGTGTTCTTTTTTGGGCAGAAATCTTTATTAACATGGTCTTTAACGTTCATGTTAACTTTATTCCCTCCCATATAAAATCCTTCTGGTTTCATCCTTTTTTACCTTATTATAATTAATGTTCCTTACTAGTGTAAAATGATGCATTGTACACTTTCTTCCCATTGCAACATACCTCCAACTAGTTTAAGCAACACTTTTGCCTTTAAAAAAAAAAAAAACATTTTAGAGATTCATGAGTCTTTCTGTCCCCAAATTCCACTGGTTTATGGTGGAAATTATCCTCTTAGCTTTTCCATACAAAATTCTCTAATCTTTGTCATAAAACTAAAACTATTCTCTTGTGATTTCATGTGTGTGTGTTATTTTTTTTAGAGTGGCATTAGGTTCATAGCACAATTAAGCTTCTGAAGATAGAGATTTCCCTTATACCCTTTGCACATGCACTTGCTCTCTTATGGTTTATGTATACAGTATAATGTAGCTGTATATGTCACCTCACAGATATAATAGTTAAGATATTTGCATTTTGCCCCCAAATGATAAAGTACTCCAAAGAAGAAAGAGAATGTTCTATGACAAAAGAAGGCAGTAAGAAATAGCTATATCTGGCTCAGCGCCTATGGTTCAAGTGGCTAAGGTGCCAGCCACATACACCTGAGCTGACGGGTTCAAATCCAGCCCAGGCCCACCAAACAACAATGACGGCTACAACCAAAAAAAAAAAAAATAGCTGGGCGTTATGGCAGGCACCTGTAGTCCCAGCTACTTGGGAGGTGGAGGCAAGAGAATTGCTTGAGCCCAGGAGATGGAGGTTGCTGTGAGCTGTGATGCTTCGGCACTCTACACAAGGCAACAACTTGAGGCTCTGTCTCAATATATATATATATAGCTATATCTAGTCAAATATAAATTAATAATTTGGAAGGGATAACATAACTTGTAAAACTGGATTTATTTGTGACCTAGAAAAAGTTTAAACGAAGACCTCAAATTATTAAGGAATTTATGTAAACTAGGATTTTTTTTAATAACTAGCCAGTAACTTAAAACTGTTTGCTAAATCCTAGACTGATAGAAAATTTTGTTTGATGGGTGATTGTAGAATGGGAGAAATGTGTGTGTTAGTGAGGTGGGGAGACTATTACTTTCCCTTGAACTACTGAAAAACAAAAATTAAAAAGATAAGCATAACTTTTTGCTACCTCACTTTGAAGAACATTAAGGAAATATATAACATATGTGATAATGTAGCTATACTTGTGTTAAAATTATCTCTTAAGAAAGCCTTGTCGAAAATAGATTAGGAAAATACCCAGTATCATTTAGGATAAATTTTAAAAGCTATCTGATACTTGGTATTTTACTAGATATTTTCTGTTCTTGTGGCAGGATTCCTCATGTCCATAACATGTTGGCTGAGGCTCTGCAGCTCACCCCCACTCTCAGAGTGGTCAGTCTCCGTTAATTGGACCCCGTGATTTCCAATCGTTGGCTGTGTTGGACGTCATGAGCATTGCAATCCCTCTGGAAGTCACCACATCAGATACATCATACTCCGATATGGCTGCTGGATCAGAGTAAGTGCTACTTCTTGGGTAGTAGGTACATTACCAGTTTGTGTGGAAACAACTTTCTTGTGGGTAGCTAATAAGTTGTGGTAGTATTTTCTTAACTAAAGCCCCCCACTATAAATGCCATTAGACCTTTCCCCTCTTCCCCCTAGAAGTTGGAGGAAAAAAGAAATTAGAAGGGGGAGGAAAAGAGCTTTAAGAAAAAGATTTCTAGGTAAATGAAGAATAGAAACAAAGTAAGGATTATGTTTTCATTTGTTTTGATGGGTGGGGAAGATGAAATAAAGTAGGTGTCACTACCTACTTGTGTTGAGTTAATAATTATTCTGATGGAGGGAGATAAGGAGGTGTTCTTTCCAGCTGATTTTCCTTGAAGTCCTCTTCCTATGTACTTCCCATTGTTCTACAATAAAGGGGCTGAAACTTTATGTGGGTGAGGTGCTTAGATCTTCTGACATTTGGCGTAGAAAACTGGAGAGCAGTGTCATCTGTTTTTTATAATATTCATTGCCTAGAAAGAGGACCTTCAAAATCAGTGGTACCAAACTTTTTTTTCAGCTAAGAGCAGCTTTAGGAATTCAAAGTTTGTCGAAAAGCCCAATCTCTAAAATAATACTCTCAATTCTTGAAGAATTTAAATGCCAAATGACAATGAAGGTAGGCCTTCATTATGCAACTTTATATATTCAGTTTTAAAATTTTTAGCCTTTTGTATCCCTTTTCTTTTAAGTTGTCCAAGATTCCCCCTGCTCACAGATTCCCCCTCTTGTCCTTTTACCTCCCTTGTACCCAATCTTCCTTGCTTACAGAAAGGAAGTGGAAGCCCCCTACCTTTCAAGACGAAGTGACACTACACCAGGATGTGAAAGTCCAGCGAAAGAGACCCAAGGGGCCTAGGGGGCAGCACACCCCCAGAAGCCAAGTCTATTCCAGGCAGTACCAGGGATTAGGGTCTGGGCTGGAAAAATCCTGGTGTTTTGAATATGTTCAGGTCCAGTTCAGACTCTTGATCCCACAGCCACTTCTTGAGTGAGGTGGGTGTTGCTCTAATTCCCCTGTTTCTCTTGCCATTTTCATGGTCCCTGGGAATTCTTTCCCCTTCAGCAAAGTAAAGCTACTGTACTAGAGTTCTGGGTTGAACAACATCCCTGATTAATAATGGTTTTCTTAAAACTGAGAATATTATTACAAAGCATGTTTATTTCTTCATAAAACCACCTACTCTAATTTGTTTACTGAGTACCTTAAAGAGGAAGACTTAAATAAAACTACCCTAAGAAGTAGTATTATAATATTCTGGGGTAGTCTAGAATGGAAAGCAGTTGGGGGCCTATTCCCATATGAAAAGGAAGAAAGTGGGTGGGGGAGGGTGGGAAATGGTGGATTGTTTTCCTTCTGGAGCTTTTTTCTGGTTTTCTTTTGTTTTTATTTATTTATTTTTTGCATGCAAAAGAGATTTAGTTATGACAGTAGTTGAGACCTCCAATTTACAACTATTTCCCCAAATAATGTAATTAAATAATTTCCTTCGTTAGTAGATAGCCCAGTTTTATAGTATTATAGAATTTTAATGAAGTTGGCTAACTTGCTACTATATGGATTGATTAATAAAATAATGGAAGTAGATAGCATTAATATTTGTCAGAAATTTCAGCAAAGAGATTAAACCAGTAAGTTTGGAATTAGTAAATGAGGGAAAAAGCTCAAAGTAGTTGTTCTTACAACTTATGTTTTCCCTGAAGTATAGAGATGACTACCTGTAAATGTAGCTAGGGAATCGAAGAGTAATTGCAAGAAATGGAATTATTTCTGGTCTTACAAATTTTTAGTGTCTAAACACGAGCATTCTAGGATTTCCTGAAACATTTTCATCCATAATTTCTAGACAGATTTCTGATAACTAGTCAAAACTAATTACACAGTTACTCATTTAGTATGTCTACAAAGGGAGAGGAATGTCAATAACCAGCTGTTAAATTATGACTGCTATTTGTTAATGCTTCATTGTACCTATACACTGTTCTAGGCATTTTAAGCCTAAATCTGGTATTAAGTGCCACATACTCATCTAAGTTAAAGACCTAGACCTTATTACCCCATTGGATTTTCAATCTGATGACCACAATATACAATATGCATTTTTAAAAATAATTTGCAAAAAACTGTAGATATGAATGGAGAAGCAAAGATTTTTCTGAATTTCCAACTCTATCATAACAGAGTTTCAGGAATTTTTCCAAGAGGTGGCATAACAGCAGGTTGTATATTGTCTTTAGAATACAGTTGATGGAGTATATCTGTTGTGAGCTTGGTTTCTGTGTATGTGCCAGCCATCATAGCAATCCAATTATAGGAGAATATAGGCTATAATTACATCTACATAAAGTGGTTGGCTAATGAAGAGATAATTCAAACACACCAAACTTTTAATCCATATTTTAAAATACAGATAAGAATTGATATATATATATCAAAGAATATTTTAGGAAATTCTATAGTTATCTGTCAGCATCTAACTATGTACTTAATCAGTGACTGCTATGGAAATTTCAACGTTTCTTTATCAAAAGATAATGGTTTAAATTTTAGATTTGGCATGTAAAGCAATGTATTAATGCTGTGCCTATCTAGAAAATATTGAAAATAATTGTGTAGTCTGATGGCCTGTTAACCTCCACAATATACATTTTATTTTTATTCCCTAGACTTGCACATGAAGTGCATTTGTTCATATTTACCTGTTTGGAGATGGTAAGATACAACCAACATAGCTCCATCTCCATGGCCATCCTTTATTTCATGCAACTTTCCCCCTTCCCTGTCCAAAAAGGAATCCATTTTTAATAAATAGCTGTCATATTTCACCCATGTGTTCAGTGATACAAAATTGATGTAAAATATGTACAGCTCTTTGGAATACTTGTTTACTAGTAATGTACCCAGTAAATTAACAATGTTGTATAAATGTATTATTTTCTTTTATTTGCCCATCATAGAAACTAAATTATACCTTCATTTTATTAATGCTTGTCTGCCTTTGGTTTCATTTAGGAAACCTCACCTATTTCCTAATACTCAGAGATGATTGCCTCTCAGTGAGCCATATTCAGATCATCTTTTTCTCAAGAATACTGACTTGCATTCTTGATGTGTGCTCCCCCCACCCAGTTCCCATCTTACAGACACTCTAAGTAATAAAATGCGTGCACCTCACTAACAGAGAATACTTTCCTCTGTCTAAAGTTTTGTTCCCCTAGAAATGACCTTTGCTGTTATTAATAAGATCCCTTCTCACAGTTTTGGAGCATATAACTGGGTGAGTTGGATACATATCTCAGACTTTTCTATTATCCCTCACTTCTCCACTGATGTTGCAGCATGTTGAACTACACACTTTACTCCTGCCACGTACTGTATATTATACATCTTTAAGCAGGAAAAGTGTCTGTTAGTTGAGGTAAATAATATGCATTATTTGATTCCCAAAAGACCCATTCATTCATCTTTGAGACTGAGTTATACTAGTCCTTAAAGTTTCTCATTTATGACTCTAACTTCTAATTAATAGAAATTACAGATCATCTGTTTTTCACTTCTTTAAGGTCATAAAATTACATTTTTTAGTTATCCTTCAAAATTCCCCCAAACTTAAACAGGTAACAGTCAGAACTGAATTTTCTTCCTCCTTTATCCTTTGCCACCTATACTTTTTAAAAAATCAAGTAAAGGCTTACATTAAATTTCTAAATTTGAATACACTTGTAGTTCTTTTATAATTAATAAATTGCTCTTGAATAGTTTGTTTTCCACTCAGTGAGGGTATAAAAAGATAATAAACCAAGCTTCTTAACTAAGCCTGGTTAATAAAAGTCTTAAATAATTTTCTTTAAAGATAGAATATTGTCCTGGTTTCTAAACCAAGAGTAAGAAAAGAGTGTATAATCTTTGAAGTCAAGCAGACTTTGTTTCCAATCCTAGCTTTGTCAATGTGTGTCCTTGGGGAAGTCATGTAATCTTACTGCCTCAACTTCCCCCTCTATAAAAATGGGGTGCTATTTACCATGTTTATTGGTTATAGAAACTAAAGAATATATACAAAGTGCCTAGCAAATAATGGATGATCCAAAATGGTAGCTTTTATTACTGTTGTTGTCACTAGACTAACATAACTTTCGAGTTCAGTTTTGATTATTTTGAAGTTCTGTGGCATTATCATGCAGCTGTTTAATAATTGTGTCCTTGATATGCTTGCATGTCGTTGGTTGATGAGAAATTGTACTCTAATATTTGAAAGGTGTTTGGGGGTTCATCAAGATGAGAGGTGTGATAAATATAAGATGCCATTGTTTTTACCTGTACTTTCTTCAGGGTATCCTGTCTTGGTAGTGAATGGAAGAGGGCCTGGTCCCTGGGGCAGTGCAGAAGGCACTTTCATCATCTCACTCACTGCAAATGTCATGTGAGGTTTCATGGAAGTATTAAGAGATCCAATTAAGAAGAATAGTTCTGAGTCTAAACCAGCCCAGAGTGGCTTCTCTAGGGGAAACTCCCCGCTCAGCTGGTACGTTTGTGTTTGTCATTAGGGACACCTTGTATCCCAGGTACCTGCCTTGAGACATCTGCCTGTACTGGCTTCATGTTACACACAAATCCACATTTAACACTCCTACTGTTATTTATAGGTTTAGTTATGTTAATCAGATTGTTTCACTGAGTTCTTTTTCTTATTCTAGTGGCTGGTGGTTGTGGAAAGAGGAGGGGTTAGAATGGGAAGTGAAGTGCTAGCTTAAGGGAGGATTAGGTGTTATGCTATCATGCGTTGCTTTTCGCCTTTGTGCAGCCCTGAATCTGTGGAGGCTAGTCCAGCAGTTAATGAGAAGAGCGTGTATTCCACTCATAATTATGGGACCACTCAGAGGCATGGGTGTCGAGGACTGCCTTATGCTGTGAGTATGCATTTGTTTCTCTCCAGAGCAGTGATCTTCCTGGAGTGTAATCCATTCTTATACATTGTGACTTTCTTGAAATGTTTATATGCAGCATGACGAAGTTGTCCCTTTTGCACTTCCCTGCCTCCAGCGGACGTCTAGCCCTGCATCATTGTTCTTGTTTTTATGTCCCAGTTGACCTTGGCATTTTGTTTTATCACTTTCCTGGTTGAAGCCAAAAAACAAAGGGTACTACTTTCTTCTTTCTTTCCATATGTACCATACTTTAGGGGAGAGAGGGGCCAGTGTTTGGACACTGTTGATTTAAAAAATCTTATTTTCAGGATCATAATTACGGAGCCCCTCCTCCTCCGACACCTCCTGCTTCTCCCCCTGTCCAGACGATCATCCCTCGTTCTGACCTGAATGGCCTGCCGTCGCCCGTAGAGGAACGCTGTGGAGACAGCCCGAACTCTGAAGGAGAGACTGTTCCTACCTGGTGTCCTTGTGGTCTTTCTCAGGATGGCTTCCTTCTCAACTGTGACAAGTGCAGGTAAGATCCCGTTCCATCTAAATAGAAGTCTGGGATTGGGGATTCTTACTAGTAGGGAAAAGCTCAAAGTATTCTTTCTTGTGTTTGTTAATGTAGATGATTCCTTAGTGCTCCTTGGCTCGAATTCTCTGCACTAGGTGAGAATTGCTGACAACAAGGAATGAGAAATTGATGTTAAAGCTATTGAATTTGATATGAAATTTAATGTCCTGGAAACATTTGGTAGGTGGGAGGGAGGGGGTAGAATATGCAGAGACACTTCGCCCATGTGTGCTATGATGTTCTGCATGCTGTTGGAAGGACTACTTTAAGTTTATTTTCCCTCTTTAGGGGAATGAGCAGGGGGAAGGTTATTAGACTTCATCGGCGGAAGCAGGACAACATATCAGGTGAGCAGAAGATGGATTAGACCCACATTTTGACAAGTAAATATTTTGTGACTTAAATGTTCAGCTCAGGAACCCTCTTAAAGTTTTTGTGTTCCCTAGGTCTTCATACAAAGAGGTAAACGTTCTCTCAAGACCACTGTTTAGTTCTCTTGTAGTAAACTAAATGTACCTGGAAACAACATTTAGCCCTGTAGCAATCCAAATAATCTTTGTAAACACACAAATAAGTGGATCCTTTTTTAACAAATAAGCCAATCTCAGATTGTTACAAAGGAGCTTAGGGACTAGATATGGGAGGAGAAATAGATACAATGCAGACAGGGTTTATATGCTTAATGCCAGTGATATAGAGAGTATCTTATTTTCATAAGAAAGAAGGGTATTTGTGCTTCTTTAAAGATGATAGAGTTAATAGTAGAAGTACTCACTTAACTGGATATGGGGTACACCTAAAAGGAATAAGTTGCCTTTGATGTACTTTTCGGGCTGTTAGTGCCTGAACTGTGAAATCACCTGTTTTTAGGTGGGGATAGCAGTGCAACAGAAAGCTGGGATGAGGAGCTTTCTCCTTCCACTGTGTTGTATACAGCAACACAGCACACACCTACAAGCATCACCTTAACTGTTAGAAGAACCAAACCCAAGAAACGGAAAAAGAGTCCAGAAAAGGGTCGTGCAGCACCAAAGACGAAGAAAATTAAGGTATGAAGGGTAAAAATATCTTGAGTATATCTGGAATAGCTCGAATTTTGGAGCAAGAAAACACCAAAATTCTTGTAAAAGGTTTGATCCAGATGTTTAAAGGGCCACTTTTTCTTTACTTGGAAAAATCAGCTAATCTATGTTACATATGTATAGACCAACCTCTCTTCTGCCACACCATACCATCACTACTGGCTCAAAGTTTTCTTCTACTTAAGCCCCCATCCCAGGTATGATATTCCAGCCCTACCTGGCATAGGCCCTTATGTGCTGCAGCCTCAAGTCTAGGCTTCCACTATCTTTACAGTATCTCCCCACCTCTCAACTCCAAAGCAGTCTGAAATTCTCGTCCTGGTTACATGTCTTTGGGTTGATTGTTTTTCCTTGTTTCAAAAAAAATTGGGAAACATCTCTTGAATAGTCTAGGCTTCCTCAGTGTCGTGGTTACTTTCCTGTATTCTCAGCAAAAAGTCTCTGGGAGAAACCTCTTCTGGTTTGTGTTCTTTCTTCCCCATCACAGCAACATTGTTGCTTGTAGGTGACTTGCCCACCCCTTGTTAAGGGGATTGGTCTTTGTTTCCATCTTAGTTTCAAAATTGGTAAATCTGCAACCTGACTTAAAGTTTTTTATTTACTTTTTCTCTTAGTATCAAGGGTGCATATAGGATTTAAGTGATGCATGCTCTTCCCTGTTAATTACTTTTTAGCTCCACAATAGAAAGTATTTAAAATAGTTTCAGAGTTCATAGGCCTTGAGCTTACCCCTAGTCTTGATAGTAGTTTGGGAAATTCTATTGTATTTGTTACCAAGAGAAAAGGGGACAGAATAGAACGTTAGTTCGTGCCTTAGTTTTAGTCTCAGGTATAACTGTCATTCTTGGTACCAAGTTTTGTTTGTTCTACTTGTTTTCCTCTTTGGGATAGGCATTTCGAGAGGGATCCCGGAAGTCCTTGCGGATGAAGGTAAGGGGTAATCTACTGCGATCTTGCATTTTGGTCAGCTTCTTTCCTGACATTGATGGTCTGGGAATCTTGGACTCTGCTTTTTGTTAGTTTGTAGTTGCCATTCAGTTATTCATAGAGATTTTCTCCAAAATAGATTTTCTTTGCCATTTTCTGAAATATTTTCCCTCTGTGTGATCAACTTCCATTTATTGGTTTTTCATTAGCTGCTTTTCTACGGGGTAAGTGACATTTGCCAGACAAAATTGAGGCTGATGTGTTCTGTCATTATTATGGGGCTCAACATTGGAGTAAAGTTTTCCGGATAATAATATAGGGCAGTCTTTTGTGGAACCACCCTAGCACCATGTGGGCTTTAATTGCCAGTTGGAAGGATAAATCTCATCAAAAGGAAAGTTGCATTATTGATAGGAATTACTGTTTTGTCTTGGCATATCTATTTGATTGTGAGGATTCAAGTGATGCTAGTGTGCTGCTTTTTTTCAGTTAACAAATAAAAGAGATTATGAGGCATGATTTTGGAAAGAGCTTAGAGAATAGAGAAATTATGTGCAATGGTTTAAAAAAAAAACTTTTACACAAGAATTCGAGTTTGCTGAAAGGAGATTTGATTATACTATCTAGGTATCTTCCTTTACCTGTGCTTAGGACAGAATACCTCCCAAGTCATTACTTATGGCTTCAAAATATTTGATTAGAAATAAGTTTTAGTTTAATTCTGTAAGTATGACTATTCCTAAATGAGTAAGTAGGATTTTTTCTGTTGATAGTTGCGTGCTGTAAACAATAAAATCTTTAGCGAGGATCAGCTTTATTAGAGTTATATTTGTGTGAAGCACATTATGACTGTTATCAAAGATTATTGCTGGCATTTTATCTGAAGTTTGAAGGTCTCACCTTGTGTCTATCTGTCTATAAACAAACTTGACCATTCCTGTAAAAGAGGTTGGAAGAGGACTTAGAGCCGCAGAGTTTCAGAGATCTGGGGTATGTCTTGGAACACAAATTAATAATTTCTTGCTAGATCCACCTCCCACAAACAGCCAAGTTTGCTTTAACTGCGCCTTTATTTGTTTTTTTGTTTGTTTTGGTTTTTTTTCCCATTTTCTTAGCAGGATCCTTAAATAGACTTGAAGGCAGACATAACCCTGATCTTGGCTGCTAGGCTCTTGTCTCTTATCATTCAACTATTCACTTATCTCCAGAAGTTTGAGGTCTTTTGGAAGCTTTGGACTGGCTCTTGGAAAACACATAATCCCCAAACTTAAAGTTTCAAGAAGTTGACAGTCCCTTAGGTGTGTTAAAATTTAGACTGAAAAGAAATGTTTTTGATAATTTCTGCTAGAGTGAGAAAAGAAAAATACTGGTCTCATCTTAATAATTCTAAATTGAGTTACAAATTTTGTGCTCAGAATTATTAAGAACTCTACCAAAAGATCCAAATGGGAGCCCATAAGAATGAGAAAATTTTATCATTTGGATTTTTAATCCTAAAGTCAAGAGTTTCCCTACTAGAGACTTAATTCTAGATCAGGGCTTCTCAGCCTAAATAGACATTGTTGAAATATTGGATCACATAATTCTCTGTTGTGAAGACTACTTTGCATTGGTCTGACAAGAGGATACCTGGTACCAGTAACACATAATTGTAATAATCAAAAATGTCTTTAGATATCGCTAAAGGCAACATTGCCCTAGATTCAGAACTACTGCTTTAAACCCACAGAGCTATAATCTCCAGTACTGTGAAAAGTGAGAGGTAGCACAGTAAACTCACAGTAGGGATTAGTGGAAAATGGATATTAATGTGGCAAAGGCCTCTAAAATACAATACATTTACCAAGTCATAAGTTTAGTGATTACTACTAGATGTTTAAAGCTGGAAATACTATCTGGGCATCCCTAATCCCTAGTTTGTAAGCACCTTTAAGTCTAAGGTTTTACACTATATTTTTGCTCAACTGCTACTGACAGCATCATGCACATCATCTTTTTTCCTTATATATATATATATATATTTTTTTTTTTTTTTTAACACAGATGATAATTTATTCTGTTCTCAATGGGTTGATGTTGACCTCGGTGTTTCTCAGTGCCCTTTGTTGTTTAGTCTTTGGACTCTAGTGAGAAATGTAAAAAAAAGGTTTTCTTTCATTTTCCTGTTCCTTGAGGGAAAGAATAGTAGACAATAATCAGTTAAGAACAGTGAAGCAAAGTGGTAAAAGAAAGCAGTTAAATAGATATCAGTGTTTTCTGTAATTTTGTAAGTTGGATGTGGACATGGATTTTTGGTACTACAGTGTCTTCCTTCTAATCATCAGTAGCATGACTTCATCACTATCAGTGTTTGGTTTGTTTCCATTGGCACCTTAAGTCTTAAACACCACAGAGGACAATGTCAGGCTTAAGCTGTGTCTCTGTAGATCAAATACCGTCTGTTAAGGATGCTATATCTGACATATAATCTTTTCTCAGTAGAGAGCAGTGGTTTTCTTAGAGGAGTATAGCAAAGTACCTCTTAAAACATTTCCTATATGCTTCCTACCCTCTCCTCTCCCCTCACTTCATCTGTTAAGATTATTTAGAATGTGGCAGTTTAAATTGTTAAAAGTAATGTATTAGAACAATATGCTCTAGAATAATGGTTTATATTTAGATTATGATTGGATTGATTGGGTTACAGATATATTTAGAATGAACATGTATTTAAAATGAAAATAAGTGGTATAAAAACAATCATTTCTGCTGAAGGGTAGTTAAAACCAGACCTGGGCTAGCACAGTTGTTCAGTAAGTATTGAAATTTTAGCGTTTTAATGATTTGAGGTCTCTACTATTCATTTTCACAAAGATTTTCTTAATGAAATTGATATAAATCTTTTGACGAAAACAAAATTGATTTTTATGACTTAAACATAGTCATTGAAATCAGTGATAAGATGGGACTATAATCCATACTAATTTCTCACTGAATAAATGCAGAAACTGAGCTTCTACATTTAAAAAAGTTATCCAGTTATCCATGGTCTCACCTCTTATTAGTAACAAAACCATGACAGAAGCGAGATGCCCTGACTCCAGTCCATTACTCTTATATCATACCAACTACCAAGTGAAAACAAATTTTCATTGGAAGCTCAGCTTGTCACCCTGCGTCCCACCTCCAATTACTACCTTGTTTATGCATCGACTCTCCTAACCTACCTGACCTTTGTTCTCTACAGAATTCTCCCTCTGAAGCACAGAATTTAGATGAGAATACAACTGAGGGTTGGGAAAATCGGATAAGACTATGGACTGATCAGTATGAAGAAGCTTTCGCTAATCAGTACAGTGCAGATGTACAGAACGCCCTTGAGCAACATCTACATTCTAGCAAAGAATTTGTGGGCAAACCTGCAATTTTAGACACTATTAATAAGACTGAATTGGCCTGTAATAATACAGTTATTGGCTCCCAAATGCAGGTAAGGACCAAAGGGTTAAAGATACTCTAAGATTTTAAGAGCCCAGGAAGAAGAGGGGCAGGGATTGGAATTACTATTTCTTCCTAATGTATAAGGCCTTAGAATAACAAATTAGCCAGCTGTTGATCATCTTTAACCAAAAGTGGGTTATATGTTTATTAACCAGAAATTGTCTACTAAGCACATATTTTTAAACTGTCTTTAGGGTGGGAAATTTTATATAGCCTTAGTAGGAAATATGTAAGATTTATGAAAAGCTAAGCTTGTTCTTTGTTTTCTCGTTGTTATACATGTATTAGACATAGAGCCAATACAATCTTTTGTTTTGTTTTGTTTTGGTTTGGTTTTATTTGAGACAAAGTCTCACTTTGTTTCCTAGGCCAAAATTCTATAGCATGAGCCTAGCTCACAGCAATCTCAAACTCTTGGGTTTAGGTAATCCTTCTGCCTTAGTCTCCTGAGTAACTGGGTCTACAAGTGCCCACTACAACACCTGGCTAATTTTTTCTGTTTATTGTAGAGATAGTCTCACTCTTCCTCAGACTGGTCTTAACTCAAGAGATCTCCCACTTCAGACTCCTGCTAGAGTAGTGCTAGGATTACAGGCATGTGCCACCGTGCCTGGTAGAGCCAATAAAATCTTAATCGTGTATTTTTTGCTGATCTGTTCTTGCCTTTTCTTGGGTGGCAGATTCACTAGAGTATGTTTTCTAGAAAAATTAAGCTTACATCAAATACAAAATTTTCTGATTATTGATCTAAATAACATCCACAAGTAAGATCTAAAAATGTTAATGCAGTTCCTTAAATTATGAAATATTTTGAGTGCCTACTAAGCTGTGGTTGCTATTGTTTAATATTACTGCTTTGGCTTTATTTAGTTACAGCTGGGAAGAGTCACTCGTGTTCAAAAGCACCGGAAGATCTTAAGAGCTGCAAGAGATTTGGCTTTAGACACTCTTATAATAGAGTATCGTGGGAAAGTCATGTTACGACAGCAATTCGAGGTCAATGGGCATTTCTTCAAAAAGTAAGAACATTATTCGTTGAACAGTGAGAGCTAACATGGACCTGACTGAGCAGTGTTATTAAAGAAATCATCCTTTTTAATAGGTTCTTCTTGGGGAAAAGATAACTCACATAAGCTTGTCTGCTATTTGCACAAATAAATCTGCAAATTGTTTAACGTATAAAGTAGGGATGACAAAAGCCAAGTATTCCTTGCTTGGTGCTTGTTGTTTAATCAAAAGCAGACAAGCATGTGATGTTTTCCAAGTTTAGGCATTGCAAAGGACTGCTGCTTCTTCTGTCAGCATATGCTTTATATTTGGAGTCATGGGGTGGCCTTTTTGTTTGTGTTGTGAATTACAAGAATTTTAATTATATCCCTAGACCATACCCTTTTGTGCTCTTCTACTCAAAATTCAATGGTGTAGAGATGTGTGTGGATGCCCGTACTTTCGGTAATGATGCTCGGTTCATCAGAAGATCATGTACACCAAATGCAGAGGTAAGATATTCTTAGCAACTTCCTTTTGAATGGAACCACCAAAAGGACAAGCTTACTGAAGAAGCAATCTGAAAACTTCACCCAGAAAAAGGTCTGTAGATAATGGTTGTGATTGTTCATTATGAGAAATAAAAAACAAAAGTAATGGCGCTTTTATATTGACGAGACCAGGGCAAGGAATGAATTTTCTGTTAGAGGAGGCAGAAATGGGAAAAAAAAACCCCAAGTCACCATTTGCTAAGGAAAAGAGATAGACTGAAGTCAGTGAGGTTATGTTAAAGAAATTGCCTTTTGGTGGAAGTAAATGTTATTAATTAGGCCTAACTAAGCTATTTGTTTGCAGTTTTTTAGATTTTAAGAAATAATATTCCATGAGAGAATCTAGACATTTTTTTAGAGTTCATTACTCAGTGTAACCACATCAAATTTAGCAAGAAAATCCTCAGAGCTTTACTTACAGGCTAAGGAATTTTAATTCTCTGGTTGAACTGGAAACAACTGTAAGATGTAAAGCAGAGATTTCACCCTGATTTCTAACGTCTCAAGGTTTCTCCACTTATTTCAAGAAGTATCATAAACTCTGAAGCCATTACTGAATAGTGGTTTTAGATGAAATGAGGGAGTTAAAGAACAGAGAGAAATTATTTGGCTGAAAGGTTTTTTTCTCACTTATGGAAAATTCCTGGTCTTCATGATAATTCTAACCGTAAGCCTTACTCACACAGGTACGACACATGATTGCTGATGGGATGATTCACCTGTGCATCTATGCTGTGTCTGCCATCACCAAGGATGCTGAGGTCACCATCGCATTTGATTATGAGTATAGTAACTGGTAAGACCTCAAAAACCTTTCCTAACATGAATGTTTTTGTCTTTCATGTTAAGCTGTTCAATGCTATATAAAGTTGGCCTTTGTTTCTTGTCCTTTCCTTTTGGTTAATCTTTTCATGAGTAATGTATTTTCTGCCTAGAGATTGTACAGGAAAAGATAGACTTAACAGGGTTTTTTAGAGATGCAGGTACATTGTATAATACTGCTCACAAGTGTCCTTGAGATAGATGTTTTGACACTATTTGTACAATAGCAAAAGGGACATGTTTGAGAAATTGCAGTAGCATCTGCTGCTATGCATACAGCATTTGTACCAGGGGACCATATAGAAAGAGTTTAAAGGTTCACCCTGGCCCTAAATATATATTTTTTGTCAACTAAACCTTAATAAAGCTGAGGGAGGGATTTAAAGATTCACTCTATCCACTTTAAACCATGTAATCTAGGTGAATATGACAATGCAAAGATACAGGGATGTCAAATTGTAAATGATTATGTGATAAGCTTTATAAGGTAGGTGTTTTTCTCCCTTGGTCATTTTAGGCAAAACATAGTCTATGTAGTAAAGTGATGTTTGGCTCAGGTAGAAGAAGTAAAAGTATTAATAATAAGTAAGGAATAAGGAGCTAAAAGGGAGGACATTGTGATAGTGGGTACATGGTAAATATAGCCACTTTAACCTCTCAGTCACTGGTTCACTGCCTACCAAATAGCTTACCAATATTAGGAACTTAAGTAGGAGGTTTCCTTTTCCCTGACCATATGTAAGAGTAGAGTTAGGGTTATACAGAGAAACATGGAATAATGAAATGACTCTGTAATATTTCTGTTTAACTTATTCAAAGATAATACAAGAGGAAATTACTATGCTAATAATTCAAGGTAATGAATGAATCATGTAACAACATTTCAAGAGTACTGAGACAGGTACTTTTGATTGTTTCTTTGGAGCAGTAATTATAAAGTGGACTGTGCATGTCACAAGGGAAACCGGAATTGCCCTATACAGAAAAGGAATCCCAATGCTGCAGAACTGCCACTCCCACCTCCTCCAAGCCTACCCACCATTGGGGCAGAGACCAGACGTAGAAAAGCACGACGAAAAGAGCTGGAGATGGAGCAGCAGAATGAGGTTTCAGAGGAGAATAATGACCAGCAGCCACAAGAGGTTCCAGAAAAAGTAACTGTATCCAGTGATCATGAGGTAATCTTGCCTGGTCAAATGATGATGTTAAGATACTTGTCCTCCAAAGGAAGAGGATCCCAGGTTGTCGCATATTGTTTAGGTAGGGAAGCTATAGGTGTTACCTAATTAATGCCCTTTATATCAGTAGGGGTGTACATTCATTTTTCTTTTTGCTTTATAAGTCAAGAACATTCTTTCAGCTACTTTCCAGGTCTTAGTCGAGAGAATGGGGCTTATCATCTGTGTTTACCATATGTCCTCACATGAGTAACTCTTTAAAGCATTAGGAATTATTTCTGGAGAGTTTTAAGCTACCAGACAGAATAAAACAGAAATTGATTGTTCCCAGAGCTTAAGAGTACAGCTGAATATTGCCTCTGTCTTAAAGGAAATAGACAATCCAGAAGAAAAACCAGAAGAAGAGAAAGAAGAGGTTATAGATGACCAGGAGAACACAGCTCATAGCAGGAGGGTGGGTACCATCTAACATCACTTTGCTGCTACTGATTCCTGAGTATTTTTTGTAAAAGTAATAATTTGGGTTTTTTACATAAAATAGACTTCATTATAATTTTTAAATTTCTTTTTCTACATATAATACACAGTAGTTGTGACTATTACCTAATGGTGGTTTAAGAGGTTTCCTTCTAATAATACAGTTTATAAAAACCTGGCTGGTCAAAACCAAAATGTATTAGGGCCATTTTGCTCTGACTTAGGAATTCCTTAGGCTTGTGTGCGTTTTGACTTTTTTTTAAAACTCTTTTTTTTTTTGAGACAGAGCCTCAAGCTGTCCCCCTGGGTAGAGTGCCATGGCATCACAGCTCATAGCAACCTCCAACTCCTGGGCTCAAGCGAGTCTCCTGCCTCCGCCTCCCAAGTAGCTGGGACCACAGGTGCCCGC
>CAUYQV010014582.1:0-18585 GCA_963574575.1 Galagoides demidoff | reverse complement strand
AGGAGGTCCAGTTTTTAGAGGGTCTTTCCCATGGGATAGAATGGGAAGATGTTTGAACTCTGCTCGCTTGTTTGTATGGAGTATATGATGAGCTCTTCTCATGGGGGAGGGGACTCCCATCTGCTTGGCGATAGATTTTGTACCTTCTGTTTGTATCCTTGGGGTCACGGCTTGCCTCAGCAGCTTTGATGTGCTTTCTTCAGCCTTCTCTCTTGACTCAGCTCCAAACCATTGGCTTACTTGCTAAACTTCTGTCTTTTAACTCTCCTTCTGGATGGGAGCCTCTGTGGAAAGCTGGCTCCAGTCTGCCATCTTGCCTCTGCCCCCAAAGATCCAGTTCTTTAATGTCTGTAGAACCAATCATTACAGCAACATTTATAAAATAGATAATCATTTCCACATTGATGTATAATGCTACTTCTATCTTACATACACATTAAGATATCCTTGGATCAGTGACATATCTTTTCATCATATCTTTATATTAACTCTTTCAAGAAAAAAAGTCTGACTCTCTCACCCAGGCTGGGGTGCAATGGCCATGTTTGTAGCTTACTATAGCCTGGAAATTCTGGGATCAAGGTATTCTCCTACTTAGACCCCCAAGTAGCTGAGACAAAAGGCACACATCACTATGCCCAGCTATTTCATTTCATTTTTTGCAGAGACAGTGTCTCACTGTGTTGCTCAGGCTGGTCTCAAACTCTAAGGTTTAGATGATCCTCCCACCTTGGCCTCCTAAAGTGTCAGACTTACAGGAGTGAGCCATCATAACTGGCCTTTTATTAATTCTTGAAATCTAATGGAGTGAGTTTCAAACATCTAGTTCTTTAAAATTGTCTTTATTTTTTTATTTGCTTTTCCATGTGAATCTCAGAAACTATTTATAATTTCAAATAAAACTTTAATGGTATTTTGATTTGAATTATATTAAACATAAGAATTTTCAGAGGACTAATATCTTTATGTTACTTCGTCTTCAAATTCACAACTAATTTTATCTTTCTGCTTATCTGGGTCTTTAAAAAAAACTTCCCAAAGAATGTTCTACCTTTTTACATAAATGTCTTCAATAAGTTTTATTAGATTTATTTTTGTCTGCCCTCTACCTTTGTTTTGATATTGCCATTACATCTTTATAAAATTACATTTTATAATTGTACATTTATGATATATAAGAATTTAGTAATGTTTTGCCCAGTGTTCTTGATAAACTGTTAAAATTTTAATAAATCTTTAGAGAGTCTCTTAAATTTTGTGTAGACAATCTTGTCATTTATGAATAATAATTTAATTTATTTGTTTCTTATCTCAAATTGCTTTATTTCTCTTTATTTTCTTACTGCACTTGCTAATACAATGTTGAATAGAAGTGGTAATAGCAGACATCCTTTTCTTTTTCCTGACATCACACAGGATGCTTTTAAGTTTCATCATTAAATTCAAAGCCTGTTTCTCAGTTTTTGATGATAAATACATGTATGGTATGGCAAAGAAACTTTTATATGTTTGCACAGTTAGGGATTTTTGAACAAATTCTGTGGAAACTTAAGACCTGGACTAAAAGAACAAGCTTTGGAACTTAATTTATGACTAATTCCGTAAGGAGAGACTATCCGGGCAGATTTATTTCCCCGAAAGTATATGTTTGCATTTCCAGTGGGGGATGAGATCTGGAACCAAAGAGACCTTCCTTTTGTGGTAAAGTTGAAGGCCCTGGTTTTCTCTTCTCTCTAAAAGGATTTATTTACCTTTAAAAGGATGAATGTAAGAACTGGGGACTATTCCCAAGAAGCAAAGGATTTTCTCCTTTTCCTACACAAGGGTAAGAGAAGACGACTTTCACTCTCCTGTATGAATATTCATATTTTGAATATAAACTTTCAGAAATTGCCTATTGTATGCCCTGTGATTTATCACTACACTCTTATCACCTCATCCCAGACATAAAAATTAGCAGTATCTAGTATAATTTTATTTGTTGTAAGTAAATAATAATATGCTGTGCTCCAGATAATATGTGCATATCTTCAGTATTAGTATAGATAGAAATATCAGATTAACAAAATCTTTTTTTCATCCTAGTTTGCCGAGAACTTTTGTCATGAATAGTAAAATCTCTCAACAAATATTTTTCTAAGCCTATTAAGATGATTATATGTTTCCCAGAATTTAATACCTGAATTGTAGTTTTGCCTGTTTGTATGACCTCAACATTAGCCTTATAGTAATTATTTCCTATAATTGTTTTTTGATTTTTCAAAATACAGTTTCTTAGCTCAATTCTTACTTATAGATTCAATTTCCTTTTTCTCTAATTATAACTTTTGGAAGTTTACTCAGAAATGATTGTTAGTGGCATTGTCTCCCAGGTTTTGTGATTTTTATTTATTATTTTGGAGATGGGGTGTCACTGTATTGTGGCGTTTGGTCTCAAACTCCTAAACTGAAGCAATCTTCCCACTTGAGTGTCAAGTAGCTGTGATTACAGGTACATGCCACCATGTCCAACTAGTTTATGTTGATTTTAAAATGCATTTATTTCCATTCACTTTTTCACTTTTTTTTGATATATTTTTTCTGCTTTTAAACCAGGGGGACAATTATTTTCTTAATACTTTGGTGATATTCCATGATCCTTTGGCTACTATTATTGCTACTGTGAGAGAATAATACTGTATCAATTTATTGCTCTAAAAAATCTGGATTTTTTTAAATCCTTTTTTTTTAATGTCAGTGGTATCATTTAGTATTAGTCAGCAGGTCTGGATATAGATTAGTTTTATTAATTCTGCTTGACACGTTTTGTGCTTCATGAATCTGGGGTTTCATCAATACTGAAAGAATGAATAGTTATTTGTACAAAAAGTACTTCTTCCTAATTTTCTATTCTCCTAAGTTCACCTTTCTGAAATTATCTTTCTTTTGATTAAATGTTTCTGTGTAAACCTCAGGCATATTTTTCTCTTTGTGTCTTCAATATGGTATTTAGGTATTTTTCTCATCTATTTTTGTATCTCCAATTAGTTGTTTTTAGATAAAGTATATCAATTCTTTTTTAACCTAAGTCTGATTCTATTTATTAAATTTTAAGACTTTGGTAAGGCACAGTGGCTCATGCCTATAATCCTAGCACTCTTGAGAGGCCAAGGCAGAGGTCAGGAATTTGAGACTAGCCTGAGCAAGAGCAAGACACTGTCTCTACTAAAAATAGAAAAATTTTCTGGGCCTGGTGATGGGCACCTGCAGTCCTAGCTATGGGGAAGGTTGAGGCAGGAAGATCACTTAGGCCCAAGAGTTTGAGGTTGCTATGAGCTATGATGATGCCAATGGCACTCTAACCTGGAAAACAGAGTAATTATTTAATTAAATAAACACATTTTAAGAGCTTATTTTATATCTTCAATTAATAACCATGATTGTTTGATATCTGAATTCAGTGATTCTGTCATCTGAAGTACTGAGGGGTTTCTATGTTTGGTCCATGCCAAATTTGGGTGTCAGTTGATAACTTACTTTATATCTATTTTTTCATTTTGAGTTGATCTTCAAAGGGGCTTTATTTATGTCAATCTTAAGTAGTCAAACTTGAGATTTTATCCCTCAGAGAGGGCTTATATTTGGCGCTGGTGGATTTCCTTATCACTAATTCTTTTATTCCATTATCTAAAATGAGAACCCACTATTTACAAGGCACTTTTCCTATTAATTGAGATATATTAGTAAATAACAAAGACAAAAATTCCTAAAGTGTAAGCTCCTCTTGGAGCTATTCCTTTTATTTAGAAGGTGGTAAGTCTTGGCAAAAATGAGTGAGGATTATGAAGATTGAGAGGGATAGATATGTTGCAAGTTTAAATTGAGTTGTCAGGGAAGACTTCTTTGAGAGGTTTGACATTTTAGCAAAGGTTTTATTGAACAAGAAACTTGCGGTACGCTTATACAAAAAACAACGAACATTCAAAATAGAAAAAGCAGTATAAAGACATTAAAGTGGATGAAAAATAAACATAAGCACTGGACAAGATGGTAGACTAGAAGCAGCCCGTGCAGGCCACATTGCTCTTGAGGAAGAGGATTGAAGGTTGCAGGTGGATGCCCATCTACAGATGGCTGTTCTTGGAAGGAGCATTATAAAGCACTAGAGAAGACATTTAGAGTGAAGGAGAAGGTGGTGGGACAGTTCATTCTGCAAAACTGAAAGGGCCCTGGGAGAGGCATCCATACAAGGAAAGGGCAGGAGGAGAGCCCTAGGGATCCACACTCCTCCAGCAGGCTCTGAGCATCAGGCTATGAGGAAGCCCCAATGCCATGGTAGAATTCTGGTTTGCAGAATTGCATGGTTTGTGCAGTGACACTGCACCAGTGAGCTGGAACAGCAAGGATCTGGTGGCCTCCATTCCTGGGTTACTGTAACTGAAGACATTCCAAGTCCTCAGGCTCAGGGTTGGGTCTGCACAGGCTTGGCTTTGCTGCAGCCACCTCTGCATGGCCCTGATGGACTTGGGAAAGAGCACTCAGCCCACGCTTTCCCTTGGATTAGGAGCTGAGCAGCCCTACTCTCCAACAGGGGATTTGAGGAGAATGGGTACCAGTGATGCCACAGACACCACCTGAGAATCCTGGCAACTGCCTCTGTTAGGACCTCCACCTAACAAATGCAAACATTATAATAGGAGAATGCCCATGACTCCTATGTTGCCACCAACTACCCCATCTGGTTATACCCCTGTGGTTCCTGTGAGGTCGTCTCACCCCATCACACTCGCTCAGTTCTTGCTCTGCCTCCAGACCTCAGTTGCACTTCCAGGCTCCTGCTGTGTCCAGGCCCACCACTCTGGCCCTGAAGCTCTAACACTCTCCTGGAACCCCCAAGCCTTGCCCTTGAGGCTTCAGCAAAGCTGTAGCTTCTGTGCTGCCCCTGGACCTTGAGACCCTGCCCCCATCACAGTCCCTGGCCTGCGGCTCTAGCCTGAAGACTCCAGCCCTTTACAGGAGTGAGGCTCAGCCTCTAAGGCTCCAACCCCACTCTTAGACACAAAGGCTCTGCTTGTAAGACTCCAGTGCTCCCATTGGACCCAAGGAACTTTTACTGAGGCTTCACTTTAGCCACATGGCCAATGGCTCCAGCACTGCTGTGCAGCCTGCAGCTCTACCCCTACGACCCCCATGCTGACCCTGGACCTGAAGCTCTGCCCAGAGGTGGAATCAGCCTAGATATCCATTAATTCATGAGTGGATCAAGAAAAGTGGTATATATACACCATGGTAGTACTCAGCCATAAAAAAGAATGAAATAATGTCTTTTGGAGTAACTTGGATAGAAGTGGAGACCATTATCCTGAATGAAATATCCCAGGAATGGAAAAACAAGCACTACCTGTACTGTCTAGTAATTGGGAGCTAATTGATTGGTACACACATGGACAAAGAGATGTGAAGTTCATCAAAAATCAGGAATCCAGGAGGGAGTAAAAACACAGCTATTGGATACAATAAAAACTACTCAGGTTTGGAATAGTTGCAAACTAATATAATCTCTTTTGTAGGAAGTATGGAGAATCCTAAAAGACCTCAAATTACACTTCCAATTTGATCCCACAATCCCACTATGAGGCATCTATCCAGAATAAAAAATAATTTTATCATAAGTGCATTTGCATTAGATTCTTTATTGCAGCTCAATTTACATTCCCCAAAATGTGGAAACAACCTAAATGCCCATTGACCCAGGAATGGATTAACAAGGAATGGAATACCAGTCGGCCATTAAAAAGGTGAAGACTTTACATCTTTTGTATTGACCTGAAGTTGGAACATATTCTTCCTAGTAAAGCATCACAAGAATGGAGAAGCAAGAATCCAATGCACTCAATACTAATAAGAAGCCAATAGATGATCAAATACATGCCCACATAAGAGAAAAACCCAATTCAAGGTGGGGAGCAGGGGAATGAGGGAGCCAGGAGAAGGGGGGAGGGGTGCGCTCCCATTTAAAGGGCACAATGTTAGGATACATGGTACATCTTCTAGAATGGGGTGGGACACAATTATAAAATGGATTCCACCTAACAAACGCAAACATTATAACCTAATTCTTTGTACCCTCAAACTAACCTGAAACACAATAAAAATTAAATTAAATTTCAAAAAATAAAAATCACTCTGGTGATGGGCACACTAAAAGCTCTGACTTCAACATTATACAATTCATTCACATAATGAAACATTTGAACTCCTTTAATATTTTGAAATTAAAAAAAAAAGAAACATATGGCTGATATGTTCAAAGAATAGGAAAGAAAACAGTATTGATGAAGCAGTTTTATTAAGTGAGGGTGAGACCAGGAAAGTCAAGGTCAGAAAAGTAGCAAGTCTCTTCTGTTAATTCAGCTGCTTAAGAATTCCCAGACCCCACAGGCAATATAAACACACGCTTAGGTAAGAAAAGGTTCATAATTTTGATTCTTAGGAGAACTATTGTATTGTATTGTGTATTTTTTTCTATTTCTATTTCTATTTTATTTTCCTATTTCCCTGTCTGAGCAGGTAAGCTTTTCTTTTATCAACTATTGCTGACAGATGGATTTTCTGATCTACCTTTCACTGAGCTGTGACACTTTGAGGCTGAGAAACTTTCCAGGCATATCAGCTCTAACTCTCCACCTTGCTGGAATCAAGACTTATTTTTCCTGTTCCTATGTGGCCATTTCACCTTAAGCTCCTTTGTTCCTGAGGCTCAAAACATCTATCTGAGCGGCCCCAAAGTTGCTTCACGGTTACCACTCTCCATTTCATCTTTGGGTCTGATTCCTGAGGCTCAGCTTACTTTCTTGACAGTTGACACATGCCTTGGGAAAGCAGGAGGCCTGGAAACATTCTGTGCTGAAGGAGGTAAAATATGGGTAAGAGGGAGTACAGAAAGGAAACATTCTTTATTTTAAATTTTATCTCAATCTCTCCCTGAGTATCAGGTAGAAAGTTAGAATTTAAAGGAAGCCAGTTTTCCTTAACAAAGTTCAGCCACTAAGGAATCCAGGACACATGTAGCAGCATCTGTAAGATTTTCACGTAACCATCAACTTGAACTATTATTGAAAAAGACTTCCTGAGTTTCTCTACCAGGTTTTTTTGTTGTTTGTTTGTTCATTGTGGTTTTTTTGTTTGTTTGTTTTTTGAGACAGAGCCTCAAGCTGTCACCCTGGGTAGAGTGTTGTAGCATCACAGCTCACAGCAACCTCCAGCTCCTGGGCTCCGCCTTCCAAGTAGCTGGGACTACAGGTGCCTGCCACAGTGCCCAGCCACTTTCTGGTGGCAGCCATCATTGTTTGGCAGGCCCAGGCTGGATTTGAACTCACCAGCTCAAGTGCATGTGGCTGGTGCCTTAGCCTCTTGAGCCACAGGCGCCGAGCCTCTCTACCAGGTTTTTATGACTGTCTTCCAAAAATAAAAAAGTTGCTGTTGATAAACAAAGTCTCTCTAGGATAACCAAGCATCCTGATTTGCCCAGCACTAAGGAGGTGCCAGGACACAGGACTTTCAGTTTTTAAAACTGCGGAAGTTCTGGACAAATTAGGAGGAGACAGTCCTTTTGATACGAGCTTTCCCCATTCAGGGCTGGACAGAGACCCCCTCCTTTTCTAGGTCTGGGAAAACAGGCCTTTTCAGAATGCATTCTCCGCACTCAAGCAAGATCAGACAGTAGCAGGCTGATTAGTATCTCTTCAGGGTAGCTCCTCTTGGAGTGAAAAACATCCACCCTGCTGGCTCACTTGATACAGGGACTGTAAGCAACGCGTTCATATGCCAATCAACATGGCAGAATGTTTTCTGTCTGTGCTCCTGGCCAAGTGGGACATACATTCTCAAGACCCCCTGCTGGAATGCATGATGTGAATCTCTAGACAAAAAACACGCTGTGGGGGGCTTCCCACGTGAGTCCACCCCACCCACCCCGCCACTGCTGAAGGTTCTGTTGCCTTTCTTTCCCTTCCGTTTCTCTCTCTGTCAGTAAACTCTATCCAGTCTCTTACCTGTGTAGTCCGGTTTCATTCTTTAAACCCCAAGAAAAAAGAACCAGTGCGGAGAATATTCCGGCAATGGTTTTAGACATTCCGCTATATATAAACCTCCAGAAAAGCAGCAGAATGTTTAGAACATTGTCTGGCATGGAATAGATGCTAAATAAATTTCAACAAAAGAATGTATTAGTGAATGAATGTTTTGCCACATAGGAAAAAATGAGAAGACCGACGAGACTGTTTCTTAAGGGGAAATACCAAGTTCTCAGCTGGAACGGTGCTTAGGCCAGCTGCCAATCATGGAACAGGCCGCTGGAAGGGAAGCCCAAGACAGGTAAGACCCCAGAACTCAGAGAAAGCTGTGAAAATTGGAGAGACATTCCCAGTGAGGTTCACATGAGGTGGAGAAAGAACTGGCCTTGTTCACTAATTCATGAGGAAGGCCCTGGCTAATTTTCTGGTGAACAAGGTAAAGCATCATCCATGCCTTTTCTTACATTTTTTTTTTTTTTAGTTTTTGGTGAATTTTTGTGGCTCAGGGAAATGGAAAGTGTTGCAAAGCTTACTGTCTTCCTATGTAATGAAAGGATTTAAGTATTGTCATGCACTTTTCTCTTTCCAGACAACTTGCATTGCTGCAGTCTTGTATTAAGTGCTCAGAGGGTATGGGCACATTAGAACAGAGTAGGGTGAGATGAGATGTCGGAATTTTGCCTGTGTCATGGCATACACTTCCTGAGCTGTGTAGAGGAGGGGGTGCTATTTGAAGGGAGTCCAAAATATGGACTTGAGCCCTGTTTTTATAATAAGGTATAGTCAATAGGAAAGATATACTTTTGATCCTACACCATATTTGAAACACATTTTATGAAGGTGCAAAAAGTCAAGAGAAATATGAGAAAGGAAAATGGGATTCAGTTCAGTCCCCTGTTACGCTGCCTGATGTGGGGAGCCCTCCTTTCCCGACTTAGCCATTATTTTCCTTTTAGAAACAATGGCGCCCACACTAACAGCATTGCCAACTGGGACACACTCCTGATTCTTAAAAGAGAATCTAGTGTATTTGAATGGTTTTCTTAATTTTGATTCATGTTGAGTATGATTCTGAAATGGTGAAAACAAGTCTTTTTTTAAAGTATTATAAAAAGGAAATCAAAAGTCTCAGGGCCACCCCTCTTTTATTATGCAAATGAGAAATTAAAAGCTTCAGGTACCTGTGAGGAACTGTTCCCCCAGATCTTTGTTCATGTCCCAGGGACATGCAAATATGTCTGATCTCCACCACTAAAGCCTGGTGGATTCCATTCTAACAATGAATTAGAAGTTTATCTTTATAGGTAACAGAACTGGAGACAAGAGAAATAAGACATCTTCCACCTTCCCCCCCATCTTCCCCACATCCATATAAATGATGCCTCATTTGCTCCCCTTTTCTTTCCTTTTTTTTTTTTTTTCAAGTAGAGACAGAGTCTTGCTCATGCTCAGGCTGGCCTTGAATTCCTGATGTCAAGTAATCCTCCTGCCTCGGCCTCCCAGGGTGCTAGGATTCCAGGCATGAGCCACTGTACCCTGGCTGCTATTCTCTTCTAACATTCTCTTTATTTGAGGTCAAGTATTAATTTTCTAGGCCATGTAAGAGTGTACCTGCTTTTCCTTCTCACTCCTCCCTTGCCCCAAAAAACCTCACAAAAAACAACCGTAACTTCCTTGTCTGTGGTTTGGTTCCAGTGTTTTTGAAATATAACATAATTATACTAAATCCCCCTAATATACATTCAGGAATCAATCTGAAAATTCCTTTCTGTGAATCATGATATAGTTTTTCAAGTTGGTTGATGCTGAGCAGCAGGCAAAGAGGATTTAGTGGTACAATTTAAGAACTTTCTAAGTTGTTTAAAGAGACCAAATAAATCCTTTTCCCATTTATTTTTTTTTCTGAAAATCATTCTGTTTTTATCATAAAAAACAAAGGAGATATCCCATGTTTTAAAATGTTAGAAATATATAACACATGAAAATATGTTGAGTTCTACAGCATGCTACGTTCCAGAAATAACCCTGCACTTTTTATACAATAAAAAAGGGATGTGTTACAAAATCCCTTGTGAGATAGCAAAGGAAAACAGATGCAGTTAGATCTGAAATGGAAATAGTGTTTAATCAAATGCAGATAGTGAAGAAATAAATTCAGTCTATGAACCTCAACAGGGCGGCATGACAGGCTGTGTTTTAATCCTATTACGTGGGAAGAAGGTGCATGCTAAGCTGGAAATTATTGCAATTACCTACACTGGTGATTTACGGGATGGCCGAGAAAGAAGTAATGAAACCAATTTCTCTCTCCCTTGTACTGGAGGCTTTCTCAGGTCTTTGTGTATAGACAGTGGCAGAAGATTACAGCAGAGGGAAACTAAAGCTAAAAAACACTACACGGATATTATGAAGTCCAATAAAAACAACCAGAGCAGAATAGGAAGAGGAGAATGAAGCTGAAAATTTTAGAAAGCCTTGTTCATGAAACTCTTTTTACAAGAATTTCTTCAGGTCATCCATCTGTTTAGCAACTTTTGCCCTCCCCCCTCTTTATTTCACAGAGTGTGCTGCTTTCTATTGGAAGAGATAACTAGGTGGACGCAGTTTAGAACCCCCTACATTCACAGATCTGAATTAGGAAGGACATGTTTTTCTTTTTTGGCAACTCTCATGGTTTCTATAAATAGATTTTATCTTGTTGGCAAAATTGTTTTTCCTATCTTCTCTTTTCTAAGCTTTGTATATTTACATATTTTTATAAATATAATTTATACAATTAGGTTTTTTTTTTGTTTTTTTTGTTTTTTTTTTAGAGACAGAGTTTCACTTTGTTGCTCTTGGTAGAGTGCTGTGGTGTCACAGCTCACAGCAACCTCCAGCTCTTGGGCTTAGACAATTCTCTTGCCTCAGCTTCCTGAGTAGCTGGGACTCTAGGAGCCTGCCACAATGCCTGGATACTTTTTTTTGTTGCAGTTTGGCTGGGGCTGAGTTTGAACCCACTACCCTCTATATATGGGGCTAGTGCCCCACTCACTGATCCACAGGCACCGCCCTATACAATTAGATCTTTTTATACATTTTCAAATAATTCTCTTCTAGGTAAAAAATAAAAAATACTTCCTTTATATTAGATGCACTAATGCTACTGTCTGATACATCTCATTTTCCTTTGTAAAATGAGTTGGGGTTGGAGAAGAAATGAATGGCTTCAATGAGATAATTATCTGCTGTTTCTGTCCTCATCATGCCCATCCTCATTCTTATGTCTAGGTCCTACTTCCTCCATTGATCCTCATTACTTTTCTTTTAGAAGTTCAAAATCTTACCTGTGACTTCCTAACTTAACACCTCAGGCCTTGTCCTTCTCCATATGATTGATTTTCCCAATGTTGATTCTTCTTCCCATTTCTCTCTCTATTTGCTTTTTTTAAAAATTGAGACAGAGTCTCACTTTGTCTCCTTCAGTAGAGTGCCGTGGCATCACAACTCACAGCAACCTCAAACTCTTGGTCTCAAGTGATTCTCTTGTCTCAGCCTCCCAAGTAGCTGGCACTATAGTTGCCCATCACAACACCTGGCTGTTTTTTTTTTTTAAGAGACAGGGTCTCACTCTTGGTCAGGCTGGCCTTGAACCTGTGAGCTCAGGCAATCCACCCACCTCAGTCTCCCAGAGTGCTGGGATTACAGAGTGAGCCACCACACCTGGCCTCTTCTTCCCATTTCTGAACCTGCATCCCTGCTCTCCCTTCATTCCTCTTTTCTGGTTTTCCCGCTCTTCTTTACCTGACCACAGGGAAAACCCCTTTCAGTTTATCAAGTGCTTTTCAGTGATGGCAACTGTGTCCTCCCATTGAGAGTCTTCTATAGGCTTTGCCTTAGATGTGCTGGGAAAAGTATAGAATCAGTAGAGATAACCATTGTTTATCACAATACCCTGTTATTTGTCCAAAGGGTATTACTTGCTGACATATGAAGTAACTGATCACCTGCTGAACAGATTTCAATGTCCTTTATATAATCTGCAGAAAGAATGGGGACTGAAGACCCCATTCTTGGCAAGGGAAAGCACTCCCAGAAAAAGAGGAAAATTAAAAAGTAAGCTGATGAGTTCGAACAAAGAAAAGTCAGCTAGTTTACATGAAATTCTAGCTTGTTGGGGATACAGCTGTGAGCTGTGAGCGCTCTGAGGAAAATAATGGCCATAGAAGAGACTGTGGCAGAGACTTAGAAAGATACAGTAACTGGGACGTTTCCTGCCTAGTAAACAGGCAAAGCAGATACCCATTGTGGAGATTTGCATTCCATTGGAGCAGAGACCAAGGGAGCAGCTCCAGCCCTGAGATGTGGGCAGAAGAGCTTATATCCCTTATCGCAGAGGAAGATCCTCTGTGGTGGTGATGGGAGGAAAATTCCTCCCTCCCATCGATTCCTCAGAGATTAACACCAGTAGTGTTTTATTCCACAGGAAACTAGAGGAGTTTAATACCTCCTTAGAAATCTGTGTGTGTGATCTCAAGCAGGAGGCTCTCCCAATATAAGGTTCAGATTTCAGATTTCTCAAGCTGGTATGCTCAATCAGAGGAACTTCTGGTGTCTTTGTTCCCTCCCTCATCTTACCCTCTGGGCAAATAGACTTCAATAAAAGCAGAGTGGAGCAAACACTCAGTGCCATCGCCAGAATCCCTCCAATGGGCAATGTACCCCTGAGTTCCCACCTTTAATTATATTCTGTGTCTCATGTCTATCTCTTTGCCTTCATTTCTAACTTTATATTTTTTTAGTCAGTTGCAGCCAGTTCCACAGGTTTCACCAGACCCTGCCCCTGGGGTGGGACCTTGACATAATCTTCTCCCTTAACTATTAGACTTTGAATGTTTCCTCTGGAAATGGTGGATTTTCTTCAAGACGAAGGAGCTGAGACTCTGAAGGCCTCTGGGTAGAGTCCCTAACATGAACTCACTGTCCCCTGCAACCTGTCCCTATGCACGTAGCTGGGGCAATTGAATGCACATAGCCCCTGTTAGTTAAACCATGACCTGAACCAGGGGACATGCCCTCTCCTTATCTCAGTTAGTCTGAGGCTCCTTCTCCAGCTCTCCTGACATCACTCCTATTAAAAATTCCTTTTCTCTAGGCTGGGCACTATGGTTCATGCCTATAATCCTAGTACTCTGGAAAGCCAAGGTGGGTGAATTGCTTGAGCTCAGGATTCAAGACCAGCCTGAACAAGAGCAAAACCCCATCTCTACTAAAAAATATAGAAAAAACTAGCCAGCCATGGTGGTGGGTACCTATAGATCCAGTTATTCAGGAGGCTGCAGGAGTTTGAGGTTACTGTGAGCTATGATGCCATGGCACTCTACCCAGGATGACAGAGTGAGATTCTGTTGCAAAAAAAAAAAAAAAAAAAAAAACCCCAAATCCTTTTTTCCTTAGCAATCATTTATTTCAATAATTGGATCTTTGTGTGATGAGCAACCGGACATAGACCAAAACCTCCTTGCAGTTCCAACAACAAAAAATAAATCCATAGACAGAAAATACTGGCTAAACCATAGAGCTCCCAAGTCACTATGATGGGATATGATGGGAGAAAATCCCATCTCTTTTTACCAATGCTAAATTAACCAGCTGTCCCAACTGCTTTCATATCACACATATCACAGCTCACTTAGAAGAAGTTGTTGCCAAGTGTGAATATGGAGAACCTTCCTCGGTAGTGCTTTATCTTATAGACCCCACTGAGGTCCAACTATGATTCAGTGTTGGACTTCAGGTGGGTCCTGGCTTGCTGAAGTGACCTAGCCTGTTTCTTACCAGGCACCCGTGCTCTCATTTACATGAGATGCATCTCTCTAGAGATGATTGGCAGCTTCCCTTTTCACCTACCTGGGGCCTTTATGTCACCATCGCTTAGGAAGCTGTTCAGGTTCTTCCCAAGACACCCCCAGTGTCTCCATTTCTCCCTCACAAGTTCCTCAAGTCCTGTGGCCAAGATCAAAAGAACAGGTGAGGTAAAGTTATTTTAAGGTGATTTTTATTGTTTTGCTGGGGTTTTTTTTCATATAGAGGCAAAGACTAAAGATTCTTTTACCTCTTTCATTTTGATGGCATGTTTCTTTGGCTCACACCTGTCTAAGCCATCTTTAGAGGGTGTATTAAGATTTGATTTAGCAATAATAGGAATTGAGGAAATTTGAAACTTAAATATAATAACTACCTGTCATGACTGGTTAAAAATATGACAGTGATGCTGAGATCCTTCCCACTAATCAGAACACCTTTTTTCCCTAAAACTTCTTTAGTCTAATTAAAAACCAACCTCCATGGCAATTGTTTCCCCACACCTTCCTCATACAGGTCATTCCATCTGAAGCTCTGAGATTCTCAAGAAGCTTTGGGCTGCCAAGGTCAATGTCAGATGCCATAGTCAGATCTCTCAAGCACTTGGCACTCAGTCATTACTCCCTTGTTCACATACAATTACAAGAAAGCAGATTTCTAACTAATTAGAAAAAGGCTGTTTAATCAAAAACTGTGTTATGTTTCCAGGGAGAAAAATACACACTTCTTTTATTGCAACACGTGAAATTCTGTTTTCTAAACAAAGAAATATTTTGTGAGACTTGTTATGAATCTTTAAACACAGGACTGAACTGCTTTGTTTTTTTTTTTGTTTGTTTGTTTGTTTGTTTTTGTTTTCTTTTCTGTGCGAAATGGTTTTCTGATGGTCTCCCCTAGGTTCGGAGTCCACCATTATGGTAATTTTATTTCAGTTACCCCAGCAAAGACAAGGAGGGGAAGAGCCCAGTCCCCTACTCTGTGCTTGGAATTGAGCTGGGTCCAGAAGGGAATCTAGCTGTAGGAAGTGGTACCTAAATAGCATTCTCCATATCAGAAGTGAGTAAAATCTAGAGCAAAATAGGCAGAGAGAAGAAACCATTGGCCTTGAAGGGGGATAGAGCATGACAAGGCCTGGTCCACAAGGCAAAGGGGCTGTGCTGAAGACGGGAGGACAGAGCTGGGGCCTAGAGAGCAGACGCTGGGCAGGGCTGGGCTCCACTGCAGGGGTGTCTGTGGCCACTCTCAGGGGATAAAGGAGCTTCTGAGTGTCCTGGGAAGATTAGCCTCTCCTTCATTTTGATCCACAGCTTGAGATATGTCTAAGAGTGAAGTGCAGAACAGAGGCTATTGGTGCTCAGTAGTCTAACAGCCCTTAAACCTACCCTTGGACTCTAAACCTAGTGGGGAGATCGTCAGGAAACCACTTCACACAGAAAAGAAAAAAAGAAAAAGTGCCCTTGAGGACACCAAGGGTCACTGAAACTGGCCGAGAGACTCACAGCCAATATCAACTTAGGAAAAAATGAAAAGTGGTACAATTTTTGGCAGAGTTATTTTCCCACCTTCCTCTTTATTCATAAACAACATATCACTTGGGAGAAGAAGGGACAAATCAACCCACTTAGGTTAGTGGGTCTCAAAGGGTGGTCTCAGGACCGCAGAGGATTCCGGAAACCATTTCCTAGTAACAGTAAGATGTCATGTGTTCTTTTCCCTCTTTCTTCCTCATGATTGTACAGTGGTGTTTTCCAGTGTGACGTGGTAATAGACTAAATGCAGAAATAGGTATGAGAATCTGGCTGTTTTCTATTAAGCCACTTATTATTTGCAAGTATGCAAAACAATGTCTCCTCACTGCTGTTCTGGTTCAGCACATTCAGGTTTTTTATTTTTTAAATAAAGATAGATTATTTATGGGAATGCCTGTGCTTATTGTTCTTAGTTTTAAAGAAATGTGTAAAAATTCTCAGTTTTAATTTCTCATTTGGCTTATTAAATAAAGAAAATCTTTGGAGGTCCTCAATAATTTTTACAAACATAAAGGGCTGTGAGACCAGGCAGCCTGGGGACACTGCTTCAGGTCTAGGCTTTCCCAGCCTCCCCGCTCTTGCAGTAGGTGGACTTGGCTTCTGGTTCTGTGACATGGTGTCGAGAACTCCACACAGGCTTTTCTTGAAAGCTCTCCCCTGGTTTACCACCATTTGTCATCTCTTTGTTTGGATTAAACGGATGTTTGCCAGCACTCTGGGAGGCTGAGGCAGGCGGATTGCCTCAGCTCACAAATTTAAGACCAGCCTATGCAAGAGTGAGACCTCATCTCTAAAAATACCTGGGCGTTGTGGCAGGCACCCACAACGGAGGGTGCTAAGGCAAGAGGATCACTTAAGCCCAAGAGTTTGAGGTTGCTGTCAGCTATGACGCCACAACACTCTACCCAAGGCAACCAAGTGAGACTCTGTCTCTAAATAAATAACTGTACCATAAAGATGATCCTCAAAGATACAGCCTTTTAAGTCTTCCCAGCAGTTAGCCTCCTTACCATGATCAGTACCTGTACACATTAGTCAGTAGTTCCCAAACTTTATAGAGGTAAGAATAGAGTGCTTATCTCTTGTTCCTGGTAATCAGTCTTTGGAGGGTGTAGCTCATGAATCTGCTTTTTCACACTGTCTATGCCCAATTTCTAAGTAGGCTGTGTGAGGGCCACACTTCCTCGTACAATGGTCTGCTTGTCCTGTTCCTTGCATGTCGCCATCTAAAGCAGAGTTTTAACACAGGACGTATTATCAGTGAGATTTAGACAGATACCTACTAAGTGAAGGAACGAGGAAGCGGAACTCCAGGATGGAGGGTGGAGAATTGCAGCAATTGTGTGGTGGGTCAGACCGGAGGAGGAAAGTGGGGTGTGAAGGTTTAGGGTTCCAGACAATTTGGAGGCTCACAGTAAGGAGGGGGCAGGGAACAGAGAAAGAAGACGACTCACACTGTGGCTGAGCCCTGACTGCAGGCGCGGCATTCTGCTCACAGCTCACTGTGTCACTCTGCGTGGATATTCAAAGTGTCCCTTGGAGGGGAGTCTGGCCATCTCCATTCTGCTGCTACACCTATTTAACCCACACCCCACTTCCTCTCTCTGGGCCATTTGAGAAGTACACAGAGGCACAGAGGTGATGCTTGAATACAGTAAACTAAAAGTCTCATGCACTCTTCTTCACCCATTCGCTTCATCCGTCAAATGAGGAACGGCTTCAGAGCAGGTGGGGGAATTCTGGAACCATCTCCCAAACATCCAATAGTTCATTTCCTCTAAGCCTGTATGCGAGCTTTCTGGACACTAATCTGTGTATCACTGTCACCAAACCCCTGGGTTCCTGACGTTACCAGAATTTCTCTCTGCCGAGTCCTTGATCTTGGAGATTGGGAGAATGAACCCACAAACCACAACTATAAGCAATAGGACAGAGTTTATTATGGAAAGATGGATAGAAATATTGATAAGCAAAAGCAGGGTAACAGAACGTCCAGCAGCAGAGATGGGGGCACCCAACTGGGAGGGCCCCTCTACCTTCTGCCGAGGGGGTTAAATGCTGCTTTTCCTATCCTGTGGGCACAGGGTTTGGAGAAGTGTGCCAGAGGTCTGAGGCAGACCAATGCCGGAGGGCTGCCTAGCGGAAAAGTTGTCTGAAACAGTCTAAAAGGAACTCGGGCCTGCAGTTCTTGGCCCGAGTGAGGGAGTAGGATGTGGGCTCTCTGCTCTGGAGGAACAGCCCAGAACCAATTAGGCTGCTTTTTTCACGACCTTGCTGGAGCCCAGAGGATGTGGCCTGGAAAGAGCTTGTTTGTGCCTAACGACCTGGTCAGTGATAAGATGATTTCTGAGCTCACCCAGGCCTAGAAATTGAAAGGTGGGGTCCTTGTCCAGCCCTGACCAGGGGAGCCCCAGTCACTATGCAGCTGCAGGTGATCTCAGCTGTTCCCTGAGAGGAGGGGGCTCATTTTTGACTACCTCTGTCTCCTCAGTTTTGGCTCAAGCCAGACGAAAGGAATCTACTTTCTCTTCTTCAGATAGAGTTACCAGGCTTGACAGAAACAAACACAACAGTAGCACAATAATGGTGCTCCCTTCAATTTGATTTTCAGATAAACAATATATACTTTTTCATGTAGTTTTGACCTATCCAAATATCTGAGACATGCTAAAAAATTATTCATTGTTTATCTGAAATTCAAGTTTAATCAGATGTCCTGTATTTTATCTGGAAACTCTTCAGATAAAAAAAATCAATGTCCCACAATGCCTCATCTAACTTTGCTCTCTTTGTTATCTGTCTTCTAAAAAGGACCCAAATGTTTTAGGAGAAATAAATTTTCCACATTAGTTAGGAGGAAACTGAGGTTCAGAGAGGCTCATTAAGATGCTAAAGAATATGGGAGGGGGGAGGGAGAGGAGAGGGGGGAAATGGGTGAGGGGAGGGGGAATGGGTGAAGGGAGGAGGATTGGAGGGATCACTTCTGAGGTTTATCTTACAAGGGTACAAGTGAATCTTTCTAAGAGTAGAATCTGAACGTCTTAACACAATAACTAAGAAAATGACATGAAGGCTATGTTAACCAGTTGGATGAAAATATTTCAAATTGTATATGAAAACACCACACTGTACCCCAGAATTGCATTAATGTACATAGT
>CAUYQV010014580.1:0-48342 GCA_963574575.1 Galagoides demidoff | reverse complement strand
CCTGTGGCTCAATTGGCTAAGGCGCCAGCCACGTACACCTAAGGTGGCGGGTTCGAATCCCCAGCCCGGGCCCGCCAAACAACAATGATGGCTGCAACCAAAAAATGGCCGGGCGTTGTGGCGGTCGCCTATGGTCCCAGCTACTTGGGAGGCTGAGGCAGGAGACTTGCTTGAGCCCAGGAGTTGGAGGTTGCTATGAGCTGTGATGCCATGGCACTCTACCCAGGGGGATAGCTTGAGGCTCCATCTCAAAATAAATAAATAAATAAATAAAGCTGTTTTAAAAAGTGGGAGGTGGGAGCACTATGGATGCGTTCCTTTCTGTTTCCCATTTTCATTCAGCAAATATTTTTCCCAAAAATAACGTAAGTACTCATCACTACTAGTTCAGTTAATACTCTCTGGGTTGTAAACAACAGAAATAAAATTCAGACCTCTAACTTTAATATCAGGTACCCTGGGTCATGCTCCATCCCATTCACTCATAAGCTATGGGGCTCAGGCACCTTGGGTAAGGTGCTAATCTGGTCAGTCAACCTGGTAAGAGTAACTAGTAGGTTACTCTTTCCTCTAGACCACAGTTTCTGACTCTTTTAAAAAGCTATTAAAAGTATATGGCTCAGGAGCGAGGGGGTGGGGTCTAGGTGTGTGCCACACCTTTTGGGGGCAAGACACAATTGTAAGAGGGTCTTTACCCAACAAATTCAATCAGTGTAACCTGGTTTCTTGTACCCTCAATGAGTCCCCAACAATAAAAAAAAAAAAAATATATATATATATATATATATAGCTCAGTGCACATAGCATAAGTGGTTACAGCACCAGCTACTTGCACAGAGACTGGTGGGTTTAAGCCTGGCCCTGGCCAGCTAAACAACAATGACAACTGTAACAAAAAAAAAATAGCCAAGCATTGTGGCAGGCACCTGTAGTCCCAGCTACTTGGGAGGCTGAGGCAAGAGAATCACTTAAGCCCAAGCGTTTGAGGTTGCTTTGAGCTGTGACACCACAGCAATGTACCCAAGGTGACATAGTGAGACTCTGTCTCAAAAAAAAAAAAAATTCTTAAAAATAAAAGCTATTAAAAATAGACACCTGTGGAACCATGATAATATTAAATAACAGATAAGTGATACTTAGTCTGATACTTGGTAAATACTACAGCCAAAAAGAAGTCGTCTCTTTTTTTAAATCAGCTTTCTCAGGTGGAATAGAAGTCATCATTTTTAAAGCTGCTAATATTACTGATACGCAAACCCAGACTGCAAACCTTTCCAGAATGCAACAGAAAGAGATGAAACTGGAGTAGGGAGAAAAAAATGTGAAATAAGGTTTGGTTGTGTCTATATAAAGAAAATCTTAAGAGAATCGCTATGCCCAAGAGTTTGGGGTTGCTATGAGCTGTGACACCAGGGCACTCTACCCAAGGTGACAACTTGAGACTACGTCTCAAAAATAAAAAAATATTTTTTTAGAAAAAAGAATCTTTCATCTAGAGTAACTTTTTAGTTTGTCCATTTCAAATGCTAACTTGGAGCAAATAAAGCAATGGCAAATAAAATAATTGGAAAGAATAACCCTAGATTTTTGATACATACTGCCATATGGATTTTTTGTTCTTTTTTTTTTTTTGAGACAGTGTCACTCTGTCACCCTGGGTAAAGTTTGGTGGCATCACAGCTCACAGCAACCTCAAACTCTGGGCTCAAGGGATCCTTTTGCCTTAGCCTCCCAAGTAGCTGCAAATGCAGGCACCCACCACAAGGCCGGGCTAGTTTCCCAGGCTGATCTCAATCTACTGAGCTCAAGCAATCCACTCCCCCTGAGCCTCCCAGAGTGCTAGGATTACAAGCCTGAGCCATTGTGCTGCTGGGCCTGTCACATGCTTTTCATAAAGAAAGCAAATGTTTTCCAACACAATCAAGCATTAGTGGCAGCCAGTGTCAGAAGGATAATCTTGTGTTTGTTTTACAAGAGGATAAACTGAGTTTCCAAGAGACTGACCACTGCTCACCAAAAGTCACAGCAGGATGGCAGCACCACCAGTTATCAGTCCCAGGCATCAAGTTCCCAACACACTGCTCTTGCCCACTCCTTCCCTTCTAACCTGATGGGCCAGTCTTATTTGGTCACTGAACTACAGACGGATCTGTTACCTCATACTTAGCATCAGGGCATGTGCAAAAGCAGCCACCAGCCATATTTCCACGCTGGAATCAAACATCTTTGGCCCAGGCACGTTCCTTCCACCACATGCCACCACTGGTACAGCTGCCATAACCATAGTCTATACCCCAGTGGTCCCAAGGCTTCAGGAGATGAAGTAGATAATTCATGTCAGCAACATGAAGTAACTCGTCTCTCTAAAACGACTTCTTAAACAATACCTTCAGGGATTTTTTTCAGATTTAACATTCTTCTACCTGGGAGCTTAAGGCCTGTTAAAAAGGGCTTAGTGGAATTTTTTCCCAAAAAGAAAACTCTGTGGAATTAAATGTCAAAAATGAAGGGACCACTTAGGAACCTGGAAAAGATAAGTCACAGGAGATCCATGTTACCATTGGATCAAACCAAAGCAAAAACCAGAAAGAAGGAAATGGTTCTTTTGGAGACACCATCATTGAAGAAATATGTTACATCTCTGAGAAATAAGATCCCTTGATACTAATCTTGAAGAATGTCAGTTTCAGGTTATTTTTATTTCATCTGGATAATTGTGTACTTATTATCAACAACAAAAGTTGTCCTTAGCAAAGACTCAACAATCTTTGCAGACATTCATGAGCATACAGATACATTTCACGTGCTTGAAGATTTTTCAAATCTTTAAACCAGTAAAAGAGAATAGACATTTCTCCAAAAGTACAGTAAAAGGGACTTTTAAACAAGGAATTATAAAGTGTTTCTCTCATCCCTGGATGTTTATTTTGTTTTACAGTTCGCTTGAGACTTTTTAAAGTATGGAAGAGATAAAAATGGCTTTCAAATTTGAGTCTGGAATGAAGCTCACCTATCAAGTCCAACAGAGATATAAAGAAAGTATCTAACAGTGCAGACACTGCCTGTGCCCGGAAGAAAAGTGTTATTGAATGGAAGAAGAATTTAAATCGAAGCAAGCCTTTACTAACTCCAGGTCTTATTGGCATTTTTCCTAGTAAGATGTACTATTAGTCTTGGGTTACATAAATTTCACCAAGTTACAGGGAGGTCAAAGGCCCTTTTGAATCCACGCACCTGTACCCTATTTAAAAAAAATGACTGTCCCTCTCATTATTGTTTGGGTCTTTAGCTAAGGACTAGGAAAAGATTGAGGCACAAAAGCCATTGGAGGCAAGGGCCCATGAAAAGAGTGGAATTTTTTGCTACATCTTTGAACATTTTATTTCTTTACTTCAGAATTCCAAAGGGAAATAAGAGTGGAAAGAATTGCAGGCCTTATGGTTTTAGAAAGAAGGAAAAAATAAACAGAAGATGATTTTATAGTTTACAGTGTCTGTGGACAGATGCCTTATTTATTCCTTTAAATAAGCTTTTCAATCACCTCTAAAGGGACAGAAGAGAGAACACTGTTATAGTAGGAGTTCCTGAGATCCAATGTAGGAGACTAGTTAAGAACCTGAGTCTGGCTCCACCACTGTTTCTCTCTGCACTCTTTAATCCAGAGGTCCTCAAACTTCTTAAACAGGGGGTCAGTTCACTGTCCCTCAGACCATTGGAGGGCCGGACTGCAGGCCCCGGGACAAGTCGACTGCTAAGTAGGACAGGCAGCAGTGGCAAAAACACCCAGCAGGCCGGATAAATGTCCTAGGCGGGCTGCATGTGGCCCGCGGGTCATAGTTTGAGGACGCCTGCTTTAATCTTTGGTTAAAGTTATTTGCCTCCAACTTCTTCCACTGTAAAATAGGGATGATACGACTATAGTGATGGATAAATTTACACACACACACTTATAGCTTATTATAGTCTATGATCTCAATAAATAACCTCTCAATATTATTAGCCTTAACAATAAAAACAACCATTACGCTGAGAAATATTATCAAAGAGAATTTACCAACTTATTCAATAAACTCCAGGCAGTACAACATTTAGCTCACTTCTTCAGATAGAAGACTTTTTCATATTTTTTTTAAAGAAACATTGTCAAGGCTATAATACACTCTCCTATTATACCCTCACTAAACAACCATCATGTGACAAAGAATCTTCTTGCATTTGAGTCCTCTCCAAGAGTAAGAGTATATGAGCTGGTCATTCGTTTCTGCTGCAGCCACCTACAGGTGATAGTCACTCAACTGACCTTTACTGAGGATTTCTTTAGCGTGCTAAGCACTATGTAAGGTCCTGGGAATACAACACCAAAGCGGGCAGTAATCTGGTCTGAGCGCGGGGAAGGGTCCACAGAGCATGTGAACCTGAGTGGGGCCTAGAACGAAGGAGAATTTTTCCAGAGGCAGAGAGAAAGGTATTCCAGGCAAGGCGAAGGGCATAAATAAAGGCTTAGACGTATATTTTTAAAAGCATCATATGGGCTCGGCGCCTGTAGCTCAGGCAGCTAAGGCACCAGCCACATACACTGCAGCTGGTGGGATCGAATCCAGCCCGGGCCTGCCAAACAACAATGACACAATGACAACTACAACCAAAAACTAGTTGGGTGCTGTGGATGGCGCCTGTAGTCCCAGCTACATGGGAGACTGAGGCGAGAGAATCGCTTAAGCCCAAGAGCTGGAAGTTGCTATGAGCTGTGACAGCACTCTACCCCAGGGCGACAGCTTGAGACTCTGTCTCAAAAAAGAAAAAAAAAAGCATCATATGCTGGGTGGAAAAAAAACACAGAATCTCACAGCCAAACATGAACCTCTACAAGGTAGCCATGCTACCAGGTAAAGACCCAAAATGCCACCAAAAAAGGATATAAACTGCAGAAAGCAAGGAGCGATGTAAGTGGAGTGTATTGTACTGCATGTTACAAATTGGGCTTGTGAACATGTTCTCAGAAGTCCACTTTATAAAATTTTGAAACATTTCTATTTTAATAAGTTTTACAATAATCTGAAAATTAAGATTTTTTTGTGTTGATCATTTAATATTTCAATCATCCATTCAGAAAAATATTTATTGGCTGGGTACACTGGCTCATGCCTGTAATCCTAGCACTCTGGGAGGCCAAGGCAGGTGGATTGCCTGTGCTCACAGCTTGGTGACCAGCCTGAGCAAGAGCAAGACCCCATCTCTAAAAATAGCCAGGTCTTGTGGTCGGTGCCTGTAGTCCCAAAGTACTTGGGAGGCTGAGGCAAGAAAATCACTTGAGCCCAAGAGTTTGATTTTGCTGTAAGCTACAACACCACAGCACTCTACCAACGGTTAAAATGAGATTCTGTCTATAAAATAAAATAAAGTAAAATAAAATAAATAAAAATAGGAAAACTAGCCAGGTGTTATGGTGAACACCTGTAGTCCCAGCTACTCAGGAGGCTGAGGCAGGAGGATCACTTGAGCCCAGGAGTTGAGGTTGCTGTGAGTTATGATGCCATGGCATTGTACACAGGGTGACAAGAATAAGACTCTGTCTCCAAATATATATATATATATATATATATATATATACACATTTACTGAACATCTACTATGTGCCAGGCACAATACAAGACATTGGGAATATAATAATGAGCAAAAGAGACAAAGTACCCAACCTCATGGAAGTCAAAATTTAATATGGTAACCAATAAATAAAAGTATAGTATATCAAGAAACAGTGAGTGCTACACAGATAAATAAAATATTAACACGGCAAGAGAGTGGAAAGTGAAATGGGGGAATGTTAGCCATACTTCCCCCATTATGTGACATCTAAACAAAGATCTGAAAGAAGGAAGATATTTGAAAGGTATTTTCTTTTTTTTTTTTTTTGAGACAGAGCCTCAAGCTATCCCCCTGGGTAGAGTGCCATGGCATCACAGCTCACAGCAACCTCCAACTCCTGGGCTCAAGCGAGTCTCCTGCCTCCACCTCCCAAGTAGCTGAGACCACAGGCGCCCGCCACAACACCCGGCCATTTTTTGGTTGCAGCCATCATTGTTGTTTGGTGGGCCCAGGCTGGATTTAAACCCGCCACCTTAGGTGTATGTGGCTGGCACCTTAGCCTCTTGAGCCACAGGCACCAAGCCGAAAGGTATTTTCAAAAAATAAGATTTTATTTCTTCACATTTCTCACACACATTCTTAAGGCTCTAAAAGAATGTGCTTTATCTTTAAAAGGCAATCTAAGGAATGGGAAAAAATATTTACAAATCATATCTGATAAAAGGAACTTCTGCAACTCAAAGGCAAAAAAGAAAAAAAGTAAATGAACTGATTTTAAAATGGGCAAATAGACATTTCTCACACACACACACACACACATACAAATAGCTAACAGGTATATGAAAAGATGTTCAAAATCACTAATCATCAGAGAAGTGCAATTCAAAGTCCCAGTGAGATATCACTTCAGGGCCAGGCACAGTGGCTCAGACCTAGAATCCTAGCACTTTAGGAGGCTGAGGCAAGAGGACTGTTTGAGACCAGGAGTTCAAGACCAACCTGAGCAAGATAGACACAAGACCCTATCTTTACCAAAAGAAAAAGAGAAAAGTCACTTCATACCTGTTAGGATGACTATTATCCAAAAAACAAACCAAAAAATAGATTAAAAGTGTTGGCGAAATACAGAGAAGTTAGAAACCTCATACACTGTTGATAGCGATGTAAAATAGTGTCATCACCATAAAAAAAAAAAATGAAGATTCAAAAAATTAAATGTAGTACTACCATATGATCCAGCAGCCTCTGGTTACTTATCCAAAAGAATTGAAATCAGGACCTTAAAGATATATTTGCAGACCATGTTCACTGCAGCACTATTTACAGCAGTCAAGATGTGGAAACAACCCAAATTGTCTATCAATGGATGAATGAATAAAGAAAATGTGATATGCACGTATTAATACGTACTATAATGGAATATTTTTCAGTTTAAAAGAAAATCCTGCAGTCTGCCACAGATGGCATACTTGAACTTTGAGGATATTATGCTCCATAAAATAAGACACAGAAGAACAAATACCACATGATTCCACTAATAGGAGAGATCTAAAATAGTAAAACTCATAGTGGTTGCCAGGGATGGGGAAATAGACAGTTGCCATGCAACTGACATGAAGTTTCAATTACACAAGATTAGTAAATTCTAGAGATCCGGGGCATAATATACGCCTATAGTTAACAATGCTGTACTACATACTTAAAAATTTATGAAGAGGATCGATTTCATGTTCAATGCTCTTACCAATTTTTTTTTAAAGAAAAAGGATCCCAAGGTAATACCTGCCAAAAATAAACAGAAAAATGCTCTAGGAGACAGTCCTCACCCCAGACCACATAGATTCCCAGAGATCAAACAATATTCAAAGTGTCAGTGAGGTACAGAGTACTAAAAATCCAAAATTCATTAACAATACAGGGGAGCAAATGTGCAGTACACAGCAAATACAAATAAAAAACCAGAGAACTCATCTGTTAGTATTTTTTTTAATGCTACTATAATCTATCTACAAGAAATATACCAAAAACTTAAGAACTCAGAAAAGCTGAAAGTAAAGTATCAATTCAAAGCACAGGCATGAAACACTGAATCAAACAGGCCTAGAAGTCATACAGTCCTAGGTATAACCTCAGGAAAAGCACTGAGAAGTGGCAGTTTCTTCATCTGTAAAATGACCTAACAATTATACTTCACAACATCAGTAGGATTAGATGAGCTGTGTGTAAGATGCTTCCAACAGGGCCTGTTTGTTTATAGCAGCTGCTTGTCCAATAACAGCTATCATATTAAAAACCCTACTTACTCAGCCACACACAGTAGGGTAGAGTGCAAAAAAGAAAGCTGCAAACATTCCTCCCAGCCCTACCCATGTGCCCACTTTGTAATACGACTTTGCCACAACCCCCATTAAGAGGTCCTGTCTATTTTTCTATCCCTTTAATCTAGGCTCACCTTGGATTGGCTTTAATGAGTAGAATTCAGAGAGAATGATTATAAATTCCACACCTACGCCTCAAGAGACATTGCCACTTTTGTACTTTCTTTTTTGTTGTTTTTGTTTTGTTTTGTTTTTGAGCCAGAGTCTCACTCTGTGCTCTGGGTAGAGTGCTGCAGCATCACAGCTCAGAGCAATCTCAAACTCCTGGGCTCAAGCAATCAATCCTCTTGCCTCAGCCTCCCAAGCAGCCAGAATACAGGCATGCACCGTAACACCCAACCAATCTTTTCTATTTTTAGTAGAGACAAGGTCTCACTCTTGCTCAGGCTTGAGCTCAAGCAATCCACCTGCCATGGCCTCCCAGAGGGCTAGGATTACAGGCTTGAGCCACTGCACCCAGCCTCACTTTTGTTCTCTTGAGAGTTCTACTTCCAAAAAGCAGAAAGTCAAGATGGAGTTAGAGAAACAGAACAACCATCCCTGAAACAACTAAAAAACTAGACAACATATATAAATGAGAGATAGAATGATGTGAACATCATAACTGCCCCACCCTCCTGCCTGGAGACAGTACCCAGGCAGCTGTACAAGAAGCGGAACCCCAAGCAAAGAGCAGTGGTCCTCCTGATTTGAGAAGATGAGGCTGGAGTCTAGAGAGATGAAGTTAGCTAGAGTTCACAGGGAAGAGAGGTTCAGAGGGTACCTGCTATGGTTTCTATGTGGTTTTCCCCATCAAAACTCATGTTGAAATTTTATTCTCAATGTGGCAGAGTTGGGAAGTGGAGCCTAGTGGGAGGTGTTTGGGTCATGGAGGTAGGTCCCTCAGGGATAGATTAATGCTGCCTCACAGGAATGAGTTCTTAAGACTGGACTAGTCACCTCGAGTGGGCTGTTACTTCTTGTATTTGGTCTCTTCACACATGCCACATGCACCCTGCTGCTGTCCACCTTGAGCTGAAGGGTCATGGGACACATAGCAGATAGGCTGCCTGATCTTGGACTTTCCAGCCATCAGACTCATGAGTCAAATAACTTCTTTTCTCCATATATTACCCACCCTCAGGTATTCTGGTATATAGCAACCCTAAATAGGTTAAAATATTTTCCTTTGCATATTCAGCCGTTAATCATCACGTGTGTGTAAAGAAACTACTTGAGGCCAGGAAAAAAACTATCCATAAGGATACAGGAAATGGTACTTAGGGCCCACACTTCATCCTCTTTGAATACAGTATCAGGCTATGAAGAAGCCCAAGCTGCTTCTCTGAGAGTGAGACAGCATGAGGAGAGAAGGCCACGCAAAAGCCAACACCAATCAGCACACATGTGACAGAGGCCATCTAAAACCTAACAGCCTCTGTCAAATCACCAGATGACTGCAGACTCATGAACCCTAGAAGAGATGAGCAGAACTGGCCAACTACCCACCCATGCCCAGCAAAACTGGCCCTCTGAATCAAGAGCAAATGAAAAACGACCTTCAGAATCATAAGCAAATAAAACAGTGGTTGTTTTAAGTCACCAAGTTTTGGGCTGATTATTATACTGCAGTAGATAACTGATACACAGATGTTAAAAACAATGATGTATACACAGAAGGCAAGTAATAATGTCCAGTAAATGGCCCATCTCTGTCGCCCATCAGCCTGAAGTACCAATATGTAAGAGCAGCAGCCCAACTGGACAGCCTTCTTCACTTGTGAGAAGTGAAAACCATTGTGGAAAAACACGCTTTGATTCACAGGATCCTGAAATATCAGGGTTCACATGTCACTTCCACTATGAGGTACTCTTAAGACTGTGCTGACAGAAATAATCACTCCTTCCTCTTGTTTCCATGGACTACTGAGGACAGCCCTGCACTGGCACCTATGATGGTGTCTTCTGTGGGCTTCTGATCCTCAGCACTTCTGATCCTCAGCGGCAGCCCGTCCTGGGCACTGCAAAGCAGTTCACCCCTTATGGGTGGTGAGTCACTCAGCACAGTCCCTCTCCCTAAACAATAACCACGCTGGAAGCAGCATGCTGGGCTATTTTAATCCTGAAGAAAGAGGTCAGAAAACAGAGACAGGATTAAAGGATGACTAAGAAAGCATCTCTGTGGTAGGGGTGACAGAGGGAGCTGGCTTTAAATGCATCTGGACCCCTCCCTCCCCATGACTCACCCCACCCTGCTGGGGAGAAATACCAAATACAGTCTCAAGAGCCAACAGACCACAATAAACAGATGCTCCTCAACCAACCTCAGGTTTACTTCCCAATAAACCCATCATAAGTTGAAGATATGGTTGCATAATTCAAAAATGCATTTAATGTAATACATCTAACTGTATAATAGAGACCATCACAGCTGGCTTCACTTATCTAGAATATGCCCACAACACTTCCATTAGCCTGTAGTTGGGCGATGCATACTGCCTATGCACCATTTAAAAGTTGAAAAATCATTAAATCAAACCATCATAAAGCAGAGAGTTTTGTGGTTCAAAACTCCAATGAGCCTCCGTGCTTCTCCAAAGTCAGGCTGCTTCAAAATAAACATTTGTCAGCTGCCCTTGGGCACAGTGGAAACTGACAAACCATGAGTTCAAATCAAACTGAAGAGCCCAGATGAGTGGCAGAAATTAGACATTACTAAACTTGTGGGAAGGGGAAAAATCCTCTGAGACCTCACTTCCCATGGCTCTCACCTTCTCTCATCTGGTTCTACCAACACCAGCCTCCCTGCTGTTCCTTGATTCTGCCAACCACATTGCTGCCTTGGGGCTATTACCATTGCCCTTCCCTCTACCTAGAATGCCCCTTTCCCTAAATGTTGGAATGGGTCCCTCCCTCCCTCACTTTACTCAAATTTTGTTGAAAAGTCATCTCACTAGGAAGGTCTTCCTGGACCACTCCATTGACAGTAGGACTCCCACATAACCCCTGCCACTATATATCCATCTATCTATCTATAATGTACATGTCTATCTTCCAACTATAATGTGGGCTCCATGAGGGCAGGGATGTGATCATTAATTTAAAACTATACATCCAGTTCTGACAACAGTGCTACATCCCTACTAGACAGTCAATAAATATCTGTTCAATTAATGAATTTATTAAGTATAAGATTTAAGAGATTGTCTATACATTGTAAATGTATCACCTGTAGTTTTCTATGTGAATGGTTCGTGAAAATTACTTCCCTGTTAGATTATAAGCTCTACAAAGACAGGTAGAGCTGTAGTCTTACCTGTCTTACACATTTCTGGACTCCATGTAAAAATAACCAACATTTGTAAAGTGATTATTCTGCACTGAGTTCTATGCTAAACTCTTTTATGCATTCTTCCCAATAAACCCATTGTAAAGCTTCCAAAAAACTTTATGAAGTGTGTATGATTACCAAACTCTTTCTATAGATAAGACAAGGAAAGTGAGGCTCCAGGGAGAAGTCACTTGGTCAGGGTCACAGACAGGATTTGAGTCTGACTCTGGAACCCAGGCTTTTAACCCTAACACTGTACTACCAGATAGGAAGCAGAAGGAATGAATGACTAAATTGTGACCGAAGATGTCCTTCATGACTTGTTCTGGCCACAGTCGTTTCTTAAGAGCTCTGTCCATCCACGGCCAACAGCCATGTCATGTGGTTCTGCTCTCACACCCCCATTCCAACAGCTAAATGGACCAAAAGATGGAACTCTCAGCCATGACCTGGCTGGGCCATCAGATGCCTCACTCAGAAAATCAGAACTGGAAACTGAGAGCCCAAGTTAGTCAACAAGGAAGCAAAATTGCAATGTACTGCTCAGGAGGAGACTGGGTCTCAGCACCCAAAGTCACAGGAAAGCCCAAGTTTGGGGGAAGCACAATGCACACAGATGACAACTGTTGAAAGCAGATAGTGAAGAAAGGTGCACAGAGCAGGGGGGTGGAGGAATGCCCTTATAGAACAGCACACTCAGATCCTGGTTTCTGTTGCCCTGAGGTGACTCCAACTGTCTCAACCCACCCACCCAACCACATTGCAATAAACTGGTCAGACTAGAACAAATAAAGTATACAAAGAGAAATGACACTCTGGCCTATTAGGACCCCCTCTGAAGCTGCTCTCCAGACCACCTTGAATTATTTACTAAGCCTGCATAGGCAAGCGTGAGAGCTGGGAAAGTTCCAGAGTCCAGATTTTCTCTCTACCACTGCTGACTTTCAAGGTCACCAACAACTGCTGCTTTTAGCCATTTCTAGTTGGAAGAAAGGCTCCTGCTGTCCCACTTGGCCAGACCTTTCAACAGGAGGTTCCCTTGGCAGAGTTGGTAGGTGATTGGTGACTCACCTCTCTTTGTACCGCAGCCCTCTTTTCCTAGGAAGTAGCAGGTTAGGGGCTGTGCCAGGCCACAGTAGGTGCCTACTCCATCACTCCTCTGCTCCTTTGCTCTCTATAAACTCTCCTTACTGACAATGACTTCTCTTCTCAAAAGTCCTATAATCTCTCTCTCTACAATGTGACTTTCTTTGGGGATCCCTGGCCCAACAAACTAGGGCTACATATGTCTTCATAATGCCTAGGAAGCCAAGGAGCAGAAAAAAGTGGGTACCACTGCCTGATTCTACCTTATGACCAGTTTTAGCTTGGTCCTAGTCAAAACATCCCCTTAGAAGACCACTGAACTGAAAGATAATGAACTCATATCGACACATCACTATTAATACTCATCCATGCAATACAGATCCCCCTCCAAATTGAAGGGAATCACAGAAACCCTAACCAGAAGGACTTAACTCAATTCTTCTAGTTTGCATATGATGAAACTGAGCCATCACAAGGCAAGGAGGAAACCCAAGCCCAAATGAGCCAAGCGTGAGTAAGAATTCCTTGGTAAGATTAACTCTCCCCAAAGCACATACGAGGCACTTCAGAAACATTAACTGAAGGCAAATGTAAACATTGTCATTCAGAAAGCTGTGACTGTACAAAGATGAGTAAGAGCTGGTCTTCATCTTTAAGGCCCTTGTAACTCAGTGAAAGCGACCCAGAGTCACACATTTATATGCCAAGACAGGCATTCTTCCCAGGATATTCTCGAGGCAGAAATAAAGTACTACAGTAACCTAAGTCAGGGTCTAAGTATTACCAGGGAGTGCTCCATGGGAAAGATACTATAGAATTTGGGTTAATTCTTTTTTGTTTTATTACTTAAATAATTTTATTAAGAAAGATAAGTTACTCAAATGTTAACTGGTTGTAAACAAAGGGAAGGAACATGGTAGGACTCAGTTTTATTGATAGAGGAAAGATAATACTAAAAGCTTTACCCAACAAATACTTAGAATCCAGAGTTTTCATATTTCATATTTCATGGTTCAATTTTTCTTGGGTCACTTTCCAATCAAAGGATTCTGGAGACCAAATAAGATAGGCTTCTTTTAGCTCTCTACTTAGAGTCTTCTTTCATCCAAGGCATCCAGTGGAAACAGAACATATTTTTCAGATTCCTCTGGAGGATTAAAAAGTCTCTCTCACATGGCATTGCTGTGCTCCCTTCTCTGGGGTCCTCTTTTCAATGCACTCTTTCTTCAAGCATTTTTCATCTTCCAATCAAGATCATTGCAATGACCAAAAACTTTCAGAATGTTGTGATTTTCATGACATTCCTTAAGCATGTTAATCAAGATATTGCATTCTTGAGTGTACAAGTATGGAGATAAGTCGGGATGCATCTTCAAGAGAAGGTGATGGATCACAGCAGTGCAACCCTGAGACACAGCTTCGTCATCCAATGATTTAACATACTCGGACAGTCCTCAGCAATGTTTAGAGAACCTGACTCACTCTGGCCACACCAGGAGTGCTGAAGTAGTCCATGGTGGCCATGTCGCTGCCAACCAGAATTTGGGTTAATTCTTGAAGGTCCTACTCAGGCTTCTAGTCTCAGCTGCAATGTCCTCTCATTGAGAAGGCTGCCATGACCTCACAGGATGGCTTTGTACCCTGGCTGTACTACCTCATAGTTCATGCCTGAACATAATGATTTCATACCTGACTCATTATCATCCATGTTTTCTCACTAGATATAAAATTGGGAAGCTCATCCTTAGTATCTGACAGAGTATTCTGCACACTCCAGGTGCTCAGTAAAGAAATGTTTGTGTGCTCAGATTGCATGTGAAAACCCCACACTGTACCCCAGAAGTGCATTAAGGTACATAGTTACCATTCAATAAAAAAAAAAAGAAATGTTTGTGTGTATATGTGCATTAAACAAAACTGAGCTGAAAATGAGTAGAATATCCTACAGCCATACTAGAGTAGTATAAGATACAAATAGAAATTGTTAGAATAGTCTGTACAAAGGCACAGAAGTAGGGAGAAAGGCAGAAGAAAGAAATAGGCAAAGGGGAGGGTAACATAATAATGCCCTCAACTGATATCACCAGTCCCTGTATGTGTGTCTCCCATTTAATCCTCAGAACCGAGGGAGGGAGATGATATCATTATTGCTATTATTATTATTATTTACAGACAAGAAAACTAGAGTAGAGGGAGGTCCAGTAATCACCCAAGGCCACACATACCCAAGGTCAGTCTGAAAAGTAAGAGCCAGACTGGGCTCTAGTGAGTCCAACCTCGCAAGCTGAACACTTCATCACCACCTGACACTGAATTGGAAAAGAGCAGGTAGACATTGGGAGAAGAGAAAGAAAGAAGCTTAAAGCCAGTGTTTGGAAAAGTACAGGAACATCTCCTCTGAAAGCTTCTTGAAGGATACAGCCTCAGCCACTGACAGTCTGAAAGTACTTCAAGTAATAGTGGTAGAACAGCACAGCAAGGCACAAGTCCATGGGAAGTGAGCTTAGATATTTCCTTATTTCTTGCTACTGTACCCCCTCCCACGTTTTACTCACCTTCTTTATACCCCAATAAAAGGAAACTTACAGAAACTGAAATAATTGAAAGCAAAATCTTTTTGCAAATTATAACATGGGATGTAGACTTCTGATATTTAAAAGATTGTGATATAAATATTCTAAACTATAAACTCTGAGGCTGGGATCACACCTGTAATCCCAGCACTCAGGGAGCTGGGTGGATTCCTTGAGTTAAGGAGTTCAAGACCAGTGTAAGCAAGAGAGAAATCACATCTCTACTAAAAATAAAATAATTAGCCAGGCATTGCGGTGCATGTCTAGAGTCCTAGCTACTCAGGAAGCTGAGGCAGGAGGATCACCTGAGCCCAGGAGTTTGAGGTTGCTGTAAGCTATGACACCATGGCACTCTAGCCTGGAACAAACAAGTGAGACTCAGTCTCAATCAATCAATCAATCAACAGTATAAACTCTGATTCATGGGAGGCTTAAGAACTTCCTTTATATTATTTTTTACTCTTTTAACCTAACTTCATTTAGAAACAAATCCAGTTATCTAAAATGTCCAATAATTAAAATCACTTAGCAAGGTGGTTTTTTGAAAAAAAAAGTTTTAAAGAAATTTACAAAGCAATGGCTGCTCAAATAATTTTCTAACATTTAAAGTAAGATGCTAACTTCTATGACTACCTATTATAGCTTTGGTAGACTAATAAAGATCCACCATGTTCAAAAGTACATATAACTTCTAGCTTTCTAGTTTGTAAAATACTGTCCATTTTACAAGTACGGGGGCCAAAGCCAGACAGCATGCTCCTCTCATCCACTCTCTTTTCCTTTCAGACCACAGGCTTGTGTCAACAGCATCTGCTTGTATCCATAAAACGGTTCTACTTCTGTGCCAGCTTTGATCATTATTCTAAGCAAATTCCTTAAACTGCCACTAACCCCCTTCTATGTCCAATCTATAGGCTGATGAGAACAGAGCAAGAAATATATTGTTATTTTATTTCTTAAAATTGAAAGAAATAACACTATACAAACTTGGTGTTGGGGAGAACAAGTCTTTCCTCCAGGTTCTCACAGTAAAGATCACAGGAAGATCCCCCATTCTTCCAACAGGGGGGGTTGGAAAAAGTCTCCAGTTTGAAATGCATCCAGGCATTCTGTTCTTCTTAACAAGATCTGCTCTCAAAGGAAAGTAGCCCTAGCCCCTCTAGTTTTCCCGTGTCTCTTAGGGGAAAAACCAGACAAAAGTGAGACTCACTAGCGAAGCCCAGAGAACAGGCTCCCTGACAGACTGAGACTTAATCCTACAATACCAGAAAGAACTTTAGACACGTATGTTTTGATTAGGCGCTAATTACAATCCTCTATAGTTTTCCATGTACTTTCACTTGTATTTTCTCAGTTCACACCAATCTGTGGGGCAGGCAAGAAAGAAGACATTGTCCCATTTTATGGATAGGAAACTAAGGTGGCGGCACCCATAGTACAGTGGTTATGGCGTCGACCACATGCACAAAGGGTGGCAGGTTCAAACTCAGCCCAGGCCAGCTAAACATCAATGACAATTACAAAAAAAAAAAAAAATAGTCAGGCATTGTGGCAGGCACCTATTGTCTCAGCTACTAGGGAGGCTAAGGCAAGAGAATCGCTTAAGCCCAAGAGTTAGAGGTTGCTGTGAACTGGACGCCACAGCACTCTACTGAGGTGACATAGTGAGACTCTGTCTCAAAAAAAAAAGAAAAGAAAAAGAAAAAAGAAAGAAGGAAACTAAGGCTTTAAGAAGATGTTAAACACTGGTGGGGCCAGATTTTAAATCCAGTGATTCTGCCTCATTCCAGAGCAATTTTCACTATACCATATTTTCTCCAATATTACTTATTAGATTTAAAGGGATTCACTAACTTAAATGTACTAGATGACAAATTAATTAAAGTCCCCAGTTTATACAATTTTGGCATCCCTAATCTCACAGTACAAAATCAAATCTGAAATGATCCAAAATCCAAAACTCTCTGGCTGCTGACATGATACGCAAAGGAAATGATCATTGCAGCAGTTTGCATTTCAGATTAGGGAAAAGAATCTGAAAAGAATCTGAAATCTGAAACACTTCTGGTCCCACGAATTTTGGGTGAGGGATACTCAACCTTTAGTACAAATACTGTCCTTACTTTAGGACAGGCACTGTGACACGCCCTCCAGGGCACTATCTCCTTTGACACTCACTGTATGACTCATGAGGGATGTATGAGTCATACAGTATTTGGTCCATTTCCAGTAAGAAATTCAGGATCATAGAGGCCAGCAACTTGTTCAAGGTCACACATCAAGTGTGATTTCAAAGGTGAGCCCTCAACCATTTGCCATTTGTGCTTCATTCTATTCACAGCAGGCAACAAAGATCTCTTTGACCAAACTTTAATTAGTTTAATTAGGCTCCTCTAAGCCCTCTTAGTGACCTTGGCCCTCCACGTCCATTCTACACTTGCCAGGGCTGCCCTGCATAGCCCAATCTTAGTAAGAATCCTGCAAACTCAGTCTGGAGAGAGTCCACCAAGTCCATGCTGAAGGTTAGTTGGGAGCTTTTCCCATATGTCTCCATCCTGAACTTCCAGGGTTCAGGAAGCAGGGCAAGGAGGCTGGGGGTCTAACAGATGCCTATACAAATCCTCCTGATACAAGCTCTGGAAGCAGTTCTAGAGGAAAGACTTCCTCTCTCTCAGCCCCCCACACACATGCACACACACATACACACACACACACACACACACACGCACCACAGAGCCACTTTTGCTCAATGAGGTAAGATCCGTGGGAAGGGATTAGGAACTACTGCCAAAGCATCCCTCATACTCCCTGAGTAATCAGGATGATAATAATCATAACAAAAATAATAGCGGTTACCAGTTATTGAGCATCTACTGATGCTATCGCTGTACTAATCGTTGACACACTGATTTACTCCTAAAAGCACTATGAAGTGGGAAGCTTTACCAACGAGGAAACGGACTGAGTGAGATAAAGTAACATCTCCAGCAGCACCCAGAAGAGCCAGGATTTCTACCCAGATCTGCCCATTTCCAAGGCTGGTGCTCTTCCCACTCCATCTCTTACATCACATCAGGAATGAGTTCCATCCAATATGTGAGTGGGACACAACACTCTGTGTCCCAGAGTTAAATCCTTCCATGGCCCTGTTTCACATGGTACCATGCTATAGCCACACAGTAGGTGCTCAGTAAATATTTGCTGAATGAAAGACTCTGTTTAGGTTCCTAAGCCATATTTCTGGTTTAATGTCAGCTCTAACTTGTTTCTGATCAGAATTCTCTGCTTTTGTTAGTGACAACAACAAAAACTGTTGTGTTTCTTCAATCCCAAAATTACACTCCAAAGAATCAGATCCAAGGAGGTAATCTAAGAGGCTCTTTTATTGGGGGGAGGGGTGGAGGGAGAAAGAGGGAAGAGAAGGGAAGAAGGGGAGGGGCGAGAAGAAAAAAGGGGAAAAGAGAAGGAAAACATGTGTATGCTGCACTTTCCATTGACTTGGCCTTAAAAGTAATAATAAGGCATTTTTGAACCAAGAAGTGAATTATCTGGAGAAATTCATATGTTCATTTCTCAATTAAAAGTTAGAGTTTTCAGTTCACACTGCCAGAGCCTTTTCCAGTATCAAACACATGGTTGCACCTGGTTCTCACAAACTGCTCCCTCACAGACAGGATCAAGTCAGCTAACCAGACACTTGGGCTGCCAGAAGCAGTCCACGAACTTCTTTTACTTCTTATGTTCTCTGTCCTCTATAGCTGCTAAGAATGTAAACTGAAACCTCTCCAAGGTCAGGGTGGCCATCAGGATTAAGAACCTTAAATGTGTGGCTTCCCTTTGATCTCGCCAGTGCAATCCTAGGAATGGAACCCAAGGAAATTATCTGAAAAGCGGACAAGAATTTAAGTTCAATCGCTTTCTTTAGTTACTCATGTTAGCAAAATGGCAAAAACAACCTCAAGTGCGATACTAAAAGACTGTCTAAATCAGTTGCTGCCTAGCCATTTGTGGATTATGAAACAAGGAGTAAGAAACATCCCATCACTAACATACTTCATGGCAAGGAAAAATGCCCACAATCCAACGTTAAATTAAAAAGTAGCATTCAGAACTACATAAACAATATTAACTCATTTAAAATAAAAGTTAGTTACTAATTTATTTTTGCACGTATCCACATAAAAGGACCATGAAGACATATCTAAAATGTTTATTTCTGACTACTAGAATTAATTTTCATTTTCTTTTTTATAGGATCTTATCTTTTCCGAATGGGCATATATTCTTTTCATCTTCAAGAAAAAAGGTAATTTTTCAATGAATGATTTTTTTTAAATCTATATTCATCTTACAGGAAATTGGCTTGCAATATCTATCATCACCGGGGAAGTGACAATCCATTAAAGCACAATGAAACAAAATTCTCAACAATAAAATGAAACATATTCCGAAGTCTAACTCCAGTCATTTTCAGGAGGCTCTTCCTAACATTTAACCCACTCCTTCCCACTGTGTTTTATGTCCATTTAATATGGTTTATAACGTCTTCATTCATCTCTGAATCCCTAGGGTTTAGCATCACATCTGACAAAGGGGAATCCCTCAATGAGTGTTTATTCTCAAAAGCAACCTCCTAGTAGACTGTGGGAGCCACAGTGTCATCACCCCCTCAAATATTCTATGCCCCTTCTTCTGTCAATAGTCCCCCTTTGGGAGCAGAGAAGCACTTCCCTGCAGCCCCATGGATGCCACATTGCAAGTACCTGAAGGGTCTAAGGGCCACCTTCCTAGTCACATAGAGGCCAAGTCTGCAGCAGGAGAAAAAGGAGGCCGACCTGACTGGCAGAGGTAGAGAGGGCTGCACGATGGAGAGAGAAGAAGCTAGGGATGGAGAACAGAACTATAGGCCAAGAGGACCAGAGACTAGCCAAGGCAGGGAGCAGACTCTGGAGCCTTGAGCCCTCGGTTCCACCCTATGACCTGATTCCTGGATTAATCTCAATTCTGTTCTTTTCAGCTACGGTGAGATAATAAATTCCCATTTTGCTCAGGCTGATTTGATCTAGTGTCTATATTTACAACTAACACTATACTGACATACACATTCTTTGTGTCTCTAAGAATTATAAATGTTAAGTCAGAATCATGAATAAATTTTTCACGGGGTGCTGGGAGGGAACACTGCTTTGTTTCCAAGAGACTAGGGCAAGAACATGCCAGATAAACTTACTTACTAGAAGAGCAAAAAACATTTGATAAGTTGCTAAGCTGATTGATACTGATGATGAAGTTGATGATAAAAATCTCACATAAAAATTTAAATATGAGGCAAAGCTTATAGGAGTAAAACATAAAAACCTATATAATTGACAGAGACAGTGGCTCACAGCTGTAATCCAAGCATTCTTGGAGGCCAAAGTGGGTGGATTGCTTGAGCTAAGGAGTTTTAGACCAGCCTGCACAAGACCAAAACCCACCTCTAAAAATGGAAAAGCTAGCCAGGCACTGTGGCAGGCACCTGTAGCTCCAGCTACTTGGGAGGTTGAGGCAAGAAAGCCAGTTGAGCCCAAGAGTTCAAGGTGGTTGTGAGCTATAATGCCATAGCACTCTACCAAGGGCAACAAAATGAGACTCTGTCTCCAAAAAAAAAAAAAAAATTTATATTATTATTGAAGGGTAGAATTTATACTTACACATTAGGTTAAGAAGTGACTTCTAACAGGCTGGTAGATTGTCTATTCAATTAGTTAATATAAGAAAACTGTTCAACATGTGCACGATTAAAGAACCAACTGAAAACTCATTTTATTTCAGGGTCCCAACTTCTTGAGTTAGCACCTAACAGGTCTATATCACACACAGAGTTGTCAGCAGCAATTTTTCCATGATTTCACCAAAAAGAGGTCAAGATTTTCACACATACTTGACTAAAACAACTGTTTTGAGTCAACTGAGAAAGTTGTGATTAAAAAAAAAAAAAATGGAGGGGGGAATATCCCGATAAGCAGCAACTCCAGTATGTGCTGTCTATAAATTGGGACATTTTGCCTAAGTGCAATTAGTGACCCATAACCCAGAAGATGAAATACAATACCACGAGCAAGAGGACTCTCGTTAATGGAGCTTTGTAAATTATAAGGCAAAGTCTGAAGAAAATAGGCTGAGAACTAAAAATATATATTTAAAATCCCAATCAATCGGGCATCAGACCAAAAAAACCATTTAAACAATAATTAGAAGGTGAGTTCATTTAAGTCAGGGCTTCCTTGAAAAATGCATCTAGGGACAGAAACACAACACCATCTCTCCACCCTGCTGTGAGCTGCCCTTCCATTCATTCATTCTCTGAATGAACAGGCAAATCTGCGTTGTGTGCCAAGTGTGCAGGATACTCCGGGGTGAACAGGGTGGGCGGGCTCCAGCCCTCAGGGAGCGTACAGTCAATAAGGGAGAGCAAGACAGTCCACAAGTGATCGTAACAGCAAGATGTTCAAACGTAAGTAAAGGCAAAAGTATCTGCCCTAGTTTGTAGGTAACTCAATCAAGTATGCTGGATGTGGGCTCTGAAGGGAAGGAAATGCTAAATTAGGGGTGGGAGGGAGAGGGGCAGAGCATCCCAGACAAAAAGAACACCACATGGGAAACCCTTGAGGCAAGGAGTGGCGAGTATTAAAGGTACTGAGAGACGTCTAGGAAGGGAAGGTAGCACAGTGCAGCGATGAGAGATGGACTCTGGAGCGAGTGGACCTGGGTTTGAATCACAGCTCTGCCCAACTTCACTAGCTGTATAACCCTGAGCAGGTTACTTAAACCTCTCTGTGCTTTTTCACAGTAAAACTATAAACCAATTTTAGCCCAAGAATACAGGGAAAGAGGAAGGGGGAGGGGAGGGGAAAAGATAAGTGAAGGGAGGGCGATTGGTGGGATCACGTCTATGGTTTATCCTAGGGGGGTACATGTGAGTCTTTCTAAACGTAGAATATAAATGTCTTAACACAATAACTAAGAAAATGACATGAAGGCTATGTTAACCAGTTGGATGAAAGTATTTCAAACTGTATATAGAAACAACACACTTTACACCATGATAGTATTAATGTACACAGCTATGATTTAATAAAAAAAAAAAAAGAAATGGAAGATTAGTAATTTCATGAAGAGTCTATCAACAGTGACTGTGCCTCTCCCTCAGCCCACATCTACTGCCGTAAGGGAGTTTCTTACAACTGATTGATAGAGGAGGGGAAATCCCAGCCCTGGTTTACAAATGGCTCGGCATGCGATATGCTGGTGCCAACAGTCCCCGTCAGAGGTGGTTTTAAAGCACAGTAGGAGAGGGAAATTCTCCTGATAAGTATAATTTTGAGCAACACATTTGCTCGTCCACCTTGTCTGGACTAAAACACAGTTGGGAGTATAGATCTGCACTGACTCATGGGCAGTCGGTAACGTTTGGTCTGTATGGTCAGGACCAGAGTGGAAGATTGATGTAAGGCTGCTTTGGGAAGAGGTATGTGGATGGACATTTTAAAGGGGTACACAGTGTAAATATGGATATGTGTCCCATGAAATACTTACCCAAGGGTGTCATCTGAAGAGGAGACTTTTGTTCATTTATTTTTTTGAGACAGTCTCACTCTGTTGCCCTGGGTAGAGTGCTATAGCATAACAGCTCACAGTAACTTCAAACTCTTGGGCTTGAGTGATTCTCTTGTCTCAATCTCCTGAGTAGCCAAGACTACAGGCACTTGCCACAATGTTTGTCTTATTATTCTAGTTTTAATAGAGACAGAGGCCTCGCTATGTTGCTCAGGCTGGTCTCGAACTCCTGAGCTCAAGCAATCCACCTGCCTTGGCCTCCCAGAGTACTAGGATTATAGGCATGAACCACCACACCTGGCCTTAAAGAGACTTTTAATTATCAGGTGAACAAAGCAACCCATTTTTTTGATGTCAGTCAGTCACTTTCTCCAGCCACCCTAGTGGATTCACAACAGACCCCTGTGAAAAGTGATTGTGTTGTCATGTATAGAGGCTCTGTGTGAACTCAGCCATAGGATCTTCTCCCCAAGGCTGACCTTGCAGCCTTGTGACACTGGTACTTCTGAGTGTCTAACTAGCCTGCAACACAAATAAACACTGGGTCTCTTATTTAGCACCCTTCCTTGGAGAGACAAGCCAGCCATCTAGTGATTGATTATATTTCCCTCATGGAAGGGACAGAGATCATTTCACTGAAATAGACACGTATGCTGAACCCATATTTCCCTTTCCTGCCTGTAATGCTGGCACCGCTATTCACGGACTCATAAAGTGCTTTATTCATGTTCGTTGTATGGTGTAACATTACTTATGATTAATAAACTCATTTCACAGCAAAAGAAATGTGACAGTGGGATTGTGTCCATGAAATTCACAGGTCATACCATATATTTTCTCACCCAGAAACATCTGGCCTAATAGAACAGTGGGATAGGTCACTTTAGACTGAGGCGGTTTGGAGGCGACATCCTGAAGAATATGATGCTATCTACAAGACGCAGTATATATCACAGACCAATATGGGCCGCTGTCTTTCCCACAGCCAGCATAAATACAGAAGCAAGACATGGAAATGGGAGTGACTCTTCATCTACTTGCAGAAATTTTGCTTTCCATTCCTATAACATTGAACTCTACTGATCTGGAAGTCTTAATTTCCAATATATAAATGCTTCTGTGAGGGGCTTTGTTGAACTGGAAGACATCATTTTTTTTAAATTTAATTTTTCTTTGGACATTTTTTAAATTTAATTTTTCTTTATTTTTTATTTTTTTTATTTCAGATTAATATGAGGGTACAAATGGCTAGGTTATACTGCATTTCCAAGGTAAAGTTCAAGTAGTAGTTGAGCCCTTCATCCAGGGTGTGTGCTGTATTCCCTTACCTTGTGTCATGGGGTTAGAGCTTACCATTTCCCCTCCTTCCTCCCCTTTCCTCTTTCTCTTCTTCCCATCGACTAGTTTTCCTCTTGTGTGGGAGTGTAGTGGTCTTTCTATAGGTTTCATATTAATATTGATTACATTGGATACTTGCATTTCCATTCTTTTTTTTTTTTTGAGACGGAGCCTCAAGCTATCCTCCTGGGTAGAGTGCCATGGCATCACAGCTCATAGCAACCTCCAACTCCTGGGCTCAAGCAAGTCTCCCGCCTCAGTCTCCCAAGTAGCTGGGACCACAGGCGCCTGCCACAGAGCCTGGCCATTTTTTGGTTGCAGCCATCACTGTTGTTTGGCGGGCCGGGCTGGGGATTCGAACCTGCCACCTTGGGTGTATGTGGCTGGCGCCTTAGCCGCTTGAGCCACAGGCGCCAGCCTGCATTTCCATTCTTGTGACACTTTACTAAGTAGAAGGTGTTTCAACTCCATCCAGGTAAATATGAAAGATGTAAAGGGTCCATCTTTTTTATGGCTGAATAGTACTCTGTGGTATACACATACCACTGTTTATTAATCCATTCATGTGTTGATGGGCACTTGAGTTGCTTCTACATCTTGGCAATTGTAAATTGAGCTGCAATACATTCAAGTGCAAATCGTCCTTGTGATAAAATGATTTTTTTTTCTTCTGGGTAGATACCTAGTAGTGAGATTGTGGGATCAGTCACTTGGACATTTAGTTTTCCTTCTGCCCCTGAACTAGCAGGCAAATAAGGTAGTTGCTTTATTCAATGGGGAGATTAAGCTGACTTACAAAGGTAAAAGTGGGTAACTGCTATACTGCACAGGTAAAAACGACTATGTCTTCAGTTCCGGGTGTTCTTGAGAGCACCTTTCACAACTTCAAGGTCCTACAGTAAAAGTTAATTGTAACATCAGCAGGCAAATCAATCCAGGACCACGGAGTACTCAGACTCAGACGAATAAAGGTTTGGGTTACTCACCAGGTAAATAACTCAGCCTAGCTCAGGGCTTCTCTGAAGGGAAAGGAAACATGGGAGGGTGAGTGGGACAAGGTTATAAATGCTGACGATGGTCCCGCGACCAGTTACAGAAAGGAAGACCGCAGCAGAGACCCGTATTTTCTTCATTACTTGTTATGTGTGCACATACCCGGATGTGGCTTCGTAGGCATGAACTTTGATTTTTTTCTTCATTTTTTACTTTTATTAATACAAACTTTTATGGAGGTTAGCTTTCAAATTTAGTCTTTAGGTCACAGAAAATCAGATAAACCCTTGCCTGAATTTAAGGAGTAATGACAATAATACAGAGAAGGGTGGTGCGATTGCCACCCTCATGTGGATGTAACACCTTGGGCATAATGTCTCATTTGGGGGCGTGGGTGACAATGTCTTTGTATGCATCTAGGGGGAAAGGTAGAGATGTCTTGTATAGAAACTGAAATACCTGTAGAAGGGTTTGTGTGGCTGCTTAGTGGTTAAAGACGTATTGTGGCTCAGCCCCTGCCCACTCCGTACTCAGGTTTGTGGATGTGAAGCTGGCACTCGCTGTATCCTGGGACCCTCTTTCGGCTTCGTCAGCTTGCTCCACCCGGCTCTGCCGATGGGAGGTGCCAGGAGTTAACTGCAAAGCTGGAGAAAGAAGGGACTTGGATTTTCCTTTGTTTGCTTCCCTTTGACTTCCAGTCCTCTTTCTGTTCCTCGGAGCATCACCCCGCAGCAGTGGTTCCTTTCTTTGAAAGAAGTTGAAACCAGTTGGCAGTTTTCCCAGTGTTTGCAGGGCCGGCTTCATAGGACCCGGTCAGAGACACCAGCAATTCTCGGTTCCAGGTTGTTCCTCATTAAAGCATCTTTTGTCCCCATTGCTACTCCTTCCTGGATTTGGAGAAAGCAGATGAGAGCCAACCTGTAGAAACAGGAGGCTACTTTGAAGCCAGTAAAGAGAAAATGCAGGAGGAATGGAAGACACCACCCACCATGGATAAACTAAAGAACTATTAATATTAGAAAGGGTAGGAGCTAGGGAGACGGAGTTGAAGACCAAAGAGGGAACAAAAGACTAGAAGCAAACTGTAGCAAAAGGGTCATACTAAGCTGAAATGAAGTCCAGAGGCTTCCAAGCCCCACTAATCTTCATGTTCTTTCTTTTCTATGCTCTTTATACATCTATTCAGTTTTAAATTCTACATTTTCCACTTAATATGACAGTAGAAGTATGCCTCTCATTACAAATTATTCATTAACTTTGTTTTTAATGATTGCTTAAAATCCAGTGCTTTGGTGAGATCATAATTTATTAAACTGTTTCTCTTCTGATGGGCGTGCAGGGTATTTGCAATGTTTATTAAATTAACAGCAATGGCTATCTCCATGGAAGAGCTTAGGATATGTTCCCCACATAGAATTACTGTGTCAAAGAATCTGGAAATTTTTCATTTTTTTTTTTCTTTGAGACAGTGTTTTATTCTTTTGCCCAGCTAGATAGCTGTGGTTGGCATCAACTTAGCTCGCAGCAACCTCAAATTCTTAGGTTCAAATGATCCTCCTGCATGGGCCTCTGTAGTAACTGGGACGATAAGCGCCTGTCACCAGCTAATTTTTTTTTTGCAGTTTTTTTTGCTGGATTCAGGTTTGAACCTAACACCTCTGGTATATGGGGCCAGCACTCTACTCCTCTGAGCCACAGATGCCGCCCCTGGGCCCCTGGGCCCCTGGCTAATTTTTTTTTTTTTTTTTTAGTAGAGATAGGGTCTCCCTCTTGCTCAGGCTGGTCTCAAACTCCTGATTTCAGGCAATCCTCCTGCCTAGGCCACCCAGAGTGCTGGGATCATAGGAATGAGCTACCTTGGCTGCCTTGACATTTTTAATCTTAATCTTTTAAATCTTAACTCTTACTCAAATTTTTATAGATCCACAATCCTATAATCTCCAAAGCACTGAAAATTGACAACATTTTTATATTTTGCTTAACCTGTAATCACTTAGCAGTAAAAGCTGAGTAGAACCAATGGGAGGTGATTTATAGATGTTAATTTCCCAACTGAGTGGGGATATTTATGTTTTTTAGAAACATGTTATGAGACACTCAGAACCCAGAATGTTAGATAATTATGTAGTATTTGTGCCATATAGTCTTTTTCTTCTTCTTCTTTTTGTTTTTTTTTTAAGAGATGGGCTCTTGCTCTGTTGCCTGGCCTCCCAAATGTCTTTCTTACAAAATATATCCAGACTTAAGGGTTTCAGATGTAGACTGAAAACCTGTACCAGTAGTGTTACAACATTACACTGATTACAGTCACACAGACAAAAAACCATGTTAAGACAGAGTGGCCATCTATAAGCCAAGGATAATCCTCAGAAGAAACTAACCTGGCTGACATCTAAAAAACATAAATATTCCCACTCAGTGGGAAAATTAACGTCTATAAATCTTGATCTCAGACTTCCAGCCTCCAAAACCATAATCAAATAAATTTCTATTGTTTATACCCACAGTTCATAACTCCCAGGCTGTAGACAATATTGGTCTGTGGCCTATTAGGAACCAGGCCACACAGCAGGAGGTGACAGGCTATGGGGAGATGGAGGGTGAGTGAAACTTCCTCTGTATTTACAGTCCTCACCATTGCTCACATCACCTAAGCTCCACCTCCTGTCAGATCCACTTTCCCTCACCCAGTCCATGGTTTATACAACCCAGACTGCAATATCTTCTTATGGTACTCTAGAAAACTAATAGCGTACCACTAGTCATACACTAGTTTTATAACCAAAAAAATCAGACACCAACCAAACAAAAACCATACAGATGAACCTTGTAAAATGTAATGGTTTCATTGTTGTAGCTTAATATTATACTTCATTTTGAATTCCTTCTCTCAGGGAAAATTTGTAGCTCTTTCCTCCTCCTAGTTATCCTATTTTCTCTCAACTTACAATTAGTAAACAAGATAGCACGTCTCATTTTAAATATTAGCTACCTTTTAACAAAAATAAATCATTAGGGCTGGGAATGGGCTCAGACTTGTAATCCTAGCACTCTGGGAGGCTGAGGCAGGTGGATTGCTTGAGATCAGGAGTTCAAGACCAGCATGAATAAGAGCAAGACTGTCTCCACTAACAGTGGAAAAACTAGCTAGGCACAGTAGTGTGCCTGTATAGTACCAGCTACTAGGAGGCCTGAGGCAGGAGGATTGCTTGAGTCCTAGGCCTTTCGATTGCAGTAAATTATGGTGACAACACTGTACTTTACCTGGGGCTACAGAGAGACATTTTTTTCTTGAAAAAAAAATGAGAAAACTTCAACACTTTATTGTTAAATTGTTCATACCACGTTGAAGCGTTTGTGTCACCAGGCCAGTGTCACAGAAAGAGGGGAGAACAGTCCTAGATTAAGAGAGATTTGACAAACATCACAACCATCAGGCCCAATGTGTGGGCCTGAACTGTATCCAGTTAGAAGACACCTTTTGGGGACAATTAGAAACAGATGCGATGACTGAATATTAGCCATTATGAAAATGGTGTTAGTTTAGTCCAGTATTTTCCCAATTTTTATCTCATGGCACACTTGAAGCTATAAACCGTGGCACACTTAAATTATGTTTATCAGAAAAAAAGTAAAAAAAGGAATATACTTACCGTGCTTTGAACTTTTTTTGAAAATAAATTAATTAATGATCTTTAAAAATTTTCACGGCACACTTAAGATCTTCTCATGGCCATGGCACAGCAGTTGAAAATCACTGATTTAGGCTATTGAAACTCTGAGTTGCAGTTATCCTGGAAATTGTCCTTATTTCTTAGGGAGTCTATACTGAAGTCATATTTTAGGGGCAGACTTTCCTCATATCTGTAATTTACTTTAAAATATTTTGGCAAAAGTTAGACAGTGAAGAGAAATGTGAGATATTAACAATGGCTACATGTTGGCCATGGGTATATGGGTGTTTATTACGTGTATATTTTTCCTTCCAAACAACAACAAAAAAGTGCTTGTGTCACTGAACAAGTGACCCTACCATTTAAAGTACTGAACTCAGTTAACTTACTGAAAAGACCCTTGAATGGGTAAGAAGCTAGGTCATTCTAGTTATAAAGATTTTTCTATTCTCCATCAGCTGCTCTTCCAGATAGTAGAGAAACACTTTTAGGAAAAAGTGTCACCTTTTGTGGTGAAATAGGAAGAGTAGCTCCTGTCTTAAAGTCACCCTGTAAGCCTAACACACGCAGAAAAGTTTTAAGAGAGATACTAATTAATAGGAGGCAGCTGGTATATCGTAAGGGCATGTGCTGTTGTGCTCCATGAAAACTGGAGACCTGGTTCTTGTACAAGAATTATGAAGTTTATTTTGCGGAATTGTGAAGTTTATTTTGAAGGATTGCCATACATTTCAGCATTTAGTGATCACCCATTGCATACAACATGCTTAACAGATTTTTAAATCCCTGTTTAAAAAAATAATTATTCAAGAATTGTGACACGAGTGAACATATTAAATCTCAGAATATTTGTCGAGTGCCCACTATGCGCGACACTGTTCTGGGGCTGGAGATACTGGAATGAAGACAACAAATTCAAGTTTCTGCCCTTCCTGAGCTTATGATTCATAAGTGGAGTTTTACTTTCTAGTAATGGAGGTTATATTCTAATGAAGTAGCGATTTGCAGTATCAAGGAGTTTTAGAGTACTTTAATTTTCTTTTGATCCGAAAATACATTGTTGCCATCACTTGTGCAAGCAGAGCTATTGTTGTCAGTCTCCTTGAAGATCCACTCAGTTGAGGAATTTAAAAACATCACAATTCTTTAGACTTGGAAGGAACCTTAGTCAATAGTTTTAATTCCTTTATTTAATATATGAAAAAAAATGAGGTGACTTAACTAAGTTTATCCATTGCATTACTGAGAGACGGAATACTAAACCTTAGACCTCATTCTCTGATACACTTTTCTCAATCATGTCCCTTATAGTTCCTGGGTTTCTGAATCCAGGTCTGAGTCATGAAAAGCGAGATTTGCAAAAAGGACTGCTGGTACAATGAGTTCAGAAGATGCTTTAAATTGGAATGACTTGGTTAATCAGAAAGCAAGCCATGGTGAAAGACTAAAGGGATACTGGCTTTAATCCTGGACTTTTATTAAAGAAAACCATTTAACACTCTGGGGGTATGAATAGCATGAACTCAGGAGTTCAAGATCAGACTGAGCAAGAGTGAGAACCTCTCTCTAAAAATAGCCAGGCATTGTGGCAGTGCCTATAATCCTAGCTACTGGGGAGGCTGAGGCAAGATGCTGGCTTGAGCCCAAGAGTTTAAGGTTGCTGTGAGCTATGATGTCATGGCACTCTACCTAGGGTGACAAAGTGAGACTCTGTCTTAAAACAAAACAAAACATAGAAAAATCTATTTAACGTGGGCCCTAAATTCATTGTCTTTAAAGTGAAGGGCTAGACCATGGATTTACAGTAGTTTAAATTATGATTTTTCTATTTTATGAAGGGTTTGTCAGAGTAGTAAATGCATTGTCAACCTACAATATTTCGATTTACAATGAGTTTATCAAAACATAGTCCCACCGTATAAGATCACCTGAAGTTGATGAGAAAGTTTGCATAGTATTTTGAGCCCTTTAAAATATGTATTTGTGTGAAGAGATTTATTTAAAAGATGCCTGGCACATAATGCTCAAGAAATGTTATTTTATTATTAGTCACACAATAACCTCACAGAGATGCCATTTTGCAGATGAAGTTGACAATTACAGAAATTAAGAAAAATTTCTGAGGCCTACTTATTAAGGGAAAGGGGAAGCAGGCTAAGAAAATTAACTTTGTACTATTTCCTTTGTAGTTTAGCTATACAATTATTTTCCAGGAATCCAGACTTGATGTAAACCCAGAAAGATGGGTAGAAACAGTACAGTTACAGACAAGAGGAAAATATTTTAGGCAGAAATATTTCCTATGCAGCAAAGCAGCTGCTATTGGGAAAAATAATTTAAAAAAATGGAAATTAAAAAAGAGAAAATGAAGTCATCTCTGCATATGAAGGAAAAGTTCTGGTAGGAGAACAGATGGGTTCTTTCTAGTCTCTGTAGAGGCAGCTTTTCTAATGGCAAGAGGGATGAAGAGGTAGGGAAGACGTGTGGAAGCCTTTGACTGCCAGGCTAAGGAGTCTGAGAGCCGTTGGCAGTTCTTGATCAGAATGGTGGCATAATGTTAATAGCACTTTATTATTAATCTGGTGGTGGATTACTGACTAGACTGGGGAGGTGGGATTGGAGCTTCAGAGGCCAGTTAGCTGGCCGTTGCTATTAGGGCCCCCAGTGTGTCGAGGTAAAGAAACCTGGGGGTAAGGGGTTCTTTCCTGAGTCAACAGACACGCAAACTCCTTATTTTAAGAAGGGGCTTATCAGTATGTACTCCTTTATTTTAAAAGCAGGTACTGCAGAGGCCTGTGAGGCCAAAAGAACGAGTTTGGAATTTAAGCAGGGCTAGACTCCTGACTTTGTATTTTAAAATTATGTAACCTAGAGGAAGTCATCTAACTCTTCCTGAGCCTCGGTTTCGTTTCCTCTAAATTAAGGGTGACAATCCTTACTGTGTAGAGCATTTGGGTGCATAAAACCCGTGTTTCAAGGCATCTAGCAATGGCGTTCAACGATGGTTCTCGCCTTCCCCCAGATAGCCTTCGGGTTGGGCGGAGTAGCCAAGAACCACTGAGGCCAGGAAAGCGGTTCTACCTTAGAGACCCTGGCGGGCACCCCTGTCCGGATCTCTGCTGGCCTCCGAACGCCGACCCCACCTTGGACCGGGCTTCGCACGGGATGACGGAGCATCCCCGCCAGCCAGCCGTACAGACCTTTCCCCGCCACAGGAGTTCCGGAGCGCACGGCAGCTCCCAGCGGCCCGGGTGCCCAAGGGAAGCGGGGAAAGAAGCAGAAGAGGCAGCGACCGCGCCCGAGGCCGCAGTGGCCACCCCCGCACCTCCCTCTCGCGAACTCACCGCGGGTGCTGGGCCGCGCTGGCCGCGTTTGAAGTCTCCGGCGCGGCCGCTGATTGGCGGGCGCGGGTCACGTGGGCAGAGGCAGGAGTTTCCCCGACAGCTGGAGGCTGCGTGGGATCCGGCGGCGGCTCCCGAGCGCGGCGGTGCGGCCTTCCCCGCCCCCTCCCTGCCTGCTCCCCCGCCCGCTTCCGCCCGGCTTATTATCCTCCTTATTGACAAACAGAGCGGCCGCGGCAGAGACCCTCGGCGTGCCATGGGAGACAAGAAGAGCCCCACCAGGTAACAGCGCCCGGGCCCTAGGGCCCGGACTGTGCGGGCGGCAGGGCTCTCCCGCCGGGCTTCGGGCTGCCGCCTCGCTCGCCGCCCGGACGCTGAGGCGAGAACGGGGGCGGCGCCGCTGCTGCGCGAGCGCTACCTCGTGAGGGGCCGGCGCCGGCCGCCCCACAATGGGGCCGCGATGGCGGCGGCGGCGGCCGGAGCGGCAGTCGGGGTGTCAGTGTGGCGGCGGCTGCGGCTGCAGCCTCGCTCGCGCCCTCTCCCTTCCCGACTCCCCTCCCCCTCCGAGCCGGAGCGCGGCGCTCCTGGGGCCCGCGGGGCGGGGGTCGCGGAATAGGGGCGGGGGGCGGGGCGGGGTGGCCGCAGGGCCCGGGCGCGGGGCGCGGCCTGCTGGTGACCCCGCGCCGCGTCGTGTCCGGGTTGTGTCCTGCAGGCCGAAGCGGCAGCCGAAGCCGTCCTCGGATGAGGGTTACTGGGACTGTAGCGTCTGCACCTTCCGGAACAGCGCCGAGGCCTTCAAGTGCATGATGTGCGATGTGCGGAAGGGAACCTCCACCCGGTGAGTCCCGCGCGCCGCCGGCCGGGGGTCGCGACGCGGAGGACGCCCCTGCGGCTGCCGCTCCCCGCCCCCTACTCGTGACACTCGCAGCCGCGGCGGGAGGAGGCGAGACTGAGGTGGTGGCCACGATAGGAACTGGGTCACGTTGATCGCGACCCGAGCAGTGGTTTGCGGTGAGGGGTAATTGAGGAGGCTGTATCGGTTTTTTCCTTTTTTTTTTTTCTTTTTTTGCTGCCAAGAGAGAATGAATTATTTAAGGGAGGCATTAGCTACTGCGATTTAACTCGTATCGCTGCGTGTAATGCCCTTCTCCCCACTCTGGATATAAAAATGTTGGCTGCATTATTGTGTTAGTGTGTGGGGAATCAAGGAAAAACCATGAATTCTCGTAGGAGCAAAGGATGTAATTTAGTAGCGTTCTTCAAAAAAGTATTTGATTGTAGAATACATAATAGATTAAACTTCTTTCTGTAGATGGATGTCTGGAAAAGGGTCAGATCAAGGTTTTGTTTAGTGTTTTTATTCCAGTTCCCTAATATTTTATAAATAAATAGCTGGAGGTGAACCCAGTCACAGGAACGTATTTTTACTTAAAGTATCTGAATATCTTAGTTTGATTAAATGGCAATCTATTAGACAAATGAGATAAAAGGATCCCTGTTTTCAGGCTTAAGTTTATTTTATCATATGCTTACTGTTTAACAACTCTTGTCTGTTAAAAAACCACTTAAGTCAATTAAGTGGATAAAGAAAATCATCCAGGAAATTCAAAGTCAGTGGCATGCCTGATCTGCCAGTAGTCATAGAGCTCCTTCACCTTTACAGGAGGGTAGCCTTTGAATTAATTAATTCTTTGTATCCTGTGTTTATCATTTCATATTAAGATAAAGTATATATTTGGGTATTACAAAGTTCATTAGAAACTAAATTATCACAATAAGTATACTAATGTGTTTCACTGTTGATTTAAAAAAAAGGGGGGCCTAGTATTGACACTAAATATTCAGTAGCGGTTAGATTTCTAAATATGAGGTGCTTGAATTTTTTAAACAACATTTACAGAACTTTATTATATTTTTAAAATACAGACACAAATGGTTGGCAATAACTTAAAATCTTTTTTTTTTGGTAAAGCGAGTTGCTTTTCTGTATGCCTATTTTTTGCAAATCTTAATATGCTTTTTGTATATTCCCTTTTACATTGATTAAAATATTTTGAACATTTTTCATGTTCATGTTTAAAAGACAAACTTTCAAACATGTACTATAATTAAGGGCATATAAGAAAACATTCCAAACAGAAGAAAGTACCTATTTTGTCTAAATGATTGTGGTTATTACTTTTGGACCCGTGATTTAAGTATTTTGAAAAGCAGAGGATCTTTATATTTGTGTAAGGTTGAATTTGGTTTAGATTATATTTGTGTATCTGTGTTAGCACTTTGCACTTTTTAAAATGCTCAATAAGCCATTTTCTAGAAAATTTGTTTTTTGGAGGCAGGAACATTAAAGTGGAGACAGTTATTTTAATCTTATCTCTGGTACTACTATATTATTGCTTTTTGTTGTTCCCTTTCTATTTTCTTGTAGCATTAGAAAAATACTGAAACTAGAAGAGCCTATATGTTTATTTGCAGGGACAGCAAGGAAGGGGGGAAGCTGGTGTCCTACTCAACAGCCAGTCTTGGGGTTAGAGAAACCCTGAGAAATAGAGTAGGTGGTGGCAGCTCAGAAGAGAAGAAACAGGCTGAATACCTGGCACCTGGAAGAAGAAGGAATATAGTGCACAGGGGAGTTGGCCCAGGACAGAGAAGTGGGCCTAGTTTAAAAGAGGCTTGAGGCCCACATGGGAGCCCCTGACATTTTTTTACCAGTACATCTGAGCTCTTGTAGATCCAATTTTTAGTGGTGGAAACATTACTTGAGGAGGACTCAGAGAAGCATTGTCATTTGGATTGAAACTGAAGAGGCTCTGGGCAACTCACCAGAAATCTAAGGGACACTCTGTTCCTAAAAGTAAGTGTTCTACACTACAACCCTCTCAGCTTCTTCCTTCCTCTCTCTGAATTGTCTCTTCTTTTTTGATTTTGGCCCTAAGTTAAACCTAAGAGCTCTAATTAATTTTCTCTGTTATCTGTTATTTTCCTACTGCTGTTTTCTGAAATTCAGAGTGGAATCTATGTTTGGATAAAACAATGGAACAGGGTATCATTAATAGGGCAGATGTTGATTGCACCCCAAAACACATATTTCCATCTCTGGTAATGTTAGAAAAACAGGATTAAAGGACTGTAGAGCACTGTAGAAATGAAAAATTTTTAAGTATTTGGGAGAAATAATTCTCCACAACTGATGATATGTAATTTCAAGAATAATCTTGGCAAGTACCAAAGGTAGGACTCATAGCTGTAGAGCAGAAGGATGGAGCTTGCTAATGACTTGTTTGTGTTATGGACAGATAGGATTTGAATCCTTTGGGTCAGACCGACCTTTGAACTGATTCTGTCTCAGTGGCCAAATATGAGGCCAAGTCTAAGCTATTCCACACATTTGAAAATATTTTTTTCTTTTTAAACCTCAAGGGAAGAATTGAGTTCATGGTCTCCCTCTCAAGTCTTTACTGACAGCATGTGTCTCTTTCTTTAAAGAATATCTAATTTGGTTTGGCGCCTGTGGCTCAAGTGGCTAAGGCGCCAGCCACATACACCTAAGGTGGCGGTTTTGAATCCAGCCCTGGCCCGCTAAACAACAGTGACAGCTGCAACCAACAAATAGCCAGGCGTTGTGGCGGGCGCCTGTGGTCCTAGCTACTTGGGAGGCTGAGGAAAGAGACTCGCTTGAGTCCAGGAGTTTGAGGTTGCTGTGAGCTGTGATTTCACAGCACTCTACCCAGGGAGACAGTTTGTGGCTCTGTATCAAAAAAAAAAAAAAAAAAAAAAAAAGAATATCTAATTCAGAACAGAAGACCATTTCCTTTGACTATATCCTTGGTAGGTTATGTCTTTGCAGAATGAAGTTATATTCATAACATGTATTTCAAAATGAAACAAATTGATTCGATGTAACATCAGTTCTTTAATTGATACATTCTTTAAATTTATGCCATTTCTATGATTGAATTTCAGTTTTGTACTTGCTAGCCTTAAATTATTTGCATTTGATTAAAATCTCTTTTGAGATCCAGAATCTAAATAACTAGGTAATTCAAGTACCTAAAATTTTTTACATTGTGCTTTTTTGAAGGAATTAATGATACATGTCAAACTGACATTTTTGTTCGATGAAAAATTTTCGTTCCTTTTTTCTTTTGTCTGTCCTATAAGGAACAATTTTAAAATAAAGAATAATGCTACAGTGACACATTATTTTCAGATGTGCTGCAGTCTCCTTTAATATGTAAAGTTCTTATATGGCAATAAATGTCTAAAATATAAACATAAGAAACTTTTAAGAAATTGAATGATTTATTAACAAGAACGATTTTGAATCACAGAGAAAATAAAATATTAAGGTTAGTCCATGTGAGGGTAGTAATCAATGTATGATGATTGATTTAAAACTAGTATTTTATTGCTATGTCTTCACATAGGAATGGAAAGTTACTTTATTAAAGCTTAATTCAAGTGGCAAATATTTAGAAATGAAAATGATAGAGTTGGCTCAGCGCCTGTGGCTCAGTCGGCTAAGGCGCCAGCCACATACACCTAAGGTGGCGGATTCAAATCCTCAGCCCGGGCCCGCCAAACAACAATGATGGCTGCAACCAAAAAATGGCTGGGTGTTGTGGTGGGCGCCTGTGGTCCCAGCTACTTAGGAGGCGGAGGCAGGAGACTCGCTTGAACCCAGGAGTTGGAGGTTGCTATGAGCTGTGATGCCATGGCACTCTACCCAGGGGGATAGCTTGAGGCTCCTCTCAAAAAAAAAAAAAAAAAAAAAAAGAAAGAAAACATATACTGTTACAGGGAGAAGCTAAATTGGAATGATACACAGACTTTAACAATAAGTGTTTCTACAATTCTATCCAAGGATTCCAAATCTGAGAAACAATGTGTCTGTCTGTCTCTGAACTCCAAGGCCTAAGGACCAGGTGGAAGATGGTGGTCATACCTGCTTGATGGTGCTAAGATTGGCATTGCAGGACACCGGAAAGTTCAAGTAGACCCCTGTGGGCAGCAGGAAGTCAACCACCACGCTCTGGTTCTCCTCCTTGGTCCAGAACTCCATGGGGCAGTCAACCCCAGGGGGCATCCTGCTTTGTTACTTCTCACGGGTCAGCAGTTGTCCTGAAAAGGAAGCAAAAGCTAATCGAACCACCTCAGCTATTTCAAAGACTGTGCTGGCCGAGTCCTGGGGAGAAGAGTCTGCTGGGATTTTATTTTATTTACTTATTTATTTTTGAGACAGAGTCTCGCTCTGTTGCCCTAAGTAGAGTGCTGTGGTGTTACAGCTCACAGCAACCTCAAACTCCTGGGCTCAAGTGATCCCCCTACCTCAGCCTCTGAAGTACCTGGGATTATAGGCACCTGCCATGATGCCCAGCTAGTTTTTCTATTTTTAGTAGACATGAGGTCTCGCTCTTGCTCAGGCTGGTCTTGAAATCCTGAGCTCAGGTGATCCACTCGCCTCAGCCTCCCAGAGTGCTAGGATTACAGGCATGAGCCACCAGCGCCCACCCTGTCTGCTGGGGTTTTAAACAGCAGGAAGCTCAGGACTGAGACCCGGCTCATGGACACACAAAGTTCACCTCCCTCCCTCGTCTTGCCCAAGGCAGTCTCTGGCTCCTACCAACCTGGGCCACCACTTCGTATCCAAGTGGATCCCTCATAGACACCAACAGAGCCACGCCAAATCACACTTCCTCTGGATCATACACAATTGAGACTCAGTCATGGCCACCCATGGGCACAGACAGGAGACGGCAGGGTCACTAGTCAGATATTGCAGAACTAGAAACAGACCAAAGGCTGCAGTTCTTCGAAACATTCTAACCAGAACCCAAAAGATTAAAGAGTGCCTCTAGCCACCTAACAATTTATGGAAATATTTCAATCATACCAAACCCCACGCACCAGTCATGATCCCTAACCTCATCTCCCGCAACTAGTGACACAATGTTACAGATACACTTAAAGGTCCTTGTGTATCCTATCCCTTCCAAGCCCCCCTGCCCAGCTCTTCCCACTTCAGGCTACTACCACCTGGAATCTGGTTGTTTATGATTTCTGTGCGTGTTTTTATGCTTATATTATACTAACGTGTATCCATAAACAATTCCTAATATTTTTGCACAGTTTTAAACTCCACGGGGAAAAGCAAGTTTTCTGCACCTGGCTATGGCCACTCACTGACGTTCTTGAGGTTTACCCAGGCAGACACATGGAGCGCTAGCAGTCCATTCAGCTGTGCTCTAAGAAACCACAATTTATTTACCCTCTCTCTTGTTGATGAAGTGAAGATTTGTTTCTATTTTTCTGGGCGTTACAGCCAAGGCTACAATGTATACATGTGTACGCATCAACTTGTGTTCCCATGGAGTGTGGATGAATGCTGTCTAAGAGAGTAAGTGAAATGTACATGTAATGTTAAAGTTGCCAGTAGCCACATTGAAAATAGTGAGAAGACACAGATAAAATGAAGTCGCATCCTATGTTTTATTAAATCAGTAGATGGTCATTTCAACATGTAATCTTGGCCCATCTTCCTGTGGGTTTATCTTTTTCTTATTGGTTTATACAATCCCTTTCTTTTCCTTTCCTTATTTCCTCCCTTCCTCCTTTCTTTCCTTCTTTGTTTTCAAGAGACAGGGTCTTGCTACGTCACCCAGGCTGGAGTATAGTGGTGCAATCAAAGCTCACTGCAGTCTCCAATTCCTGAACTCAAGCAATCCTTGTGGCTCAGCCTCCCAAGTAGCTGCCACTACAGGTACACACCACCACACCCAGCTGATTTTTTTTAGAGATGGGGGTCTCACTCTTGCCCAGGCTGGTCTTGAACTCCTGGCCTCAAGTGATCCTCCTGCCTCAGTCTCCTGAAGTGCTGGGATTACAGGCATGAGCAACTAAGTCCAGCCTAGGATTTCTTTATATATTGTAGACACTATTCCTTTATTGATTAAATGAGTTGGAAATGTCTTCTAACTTGAGTCATCCTTTTGCTTTGTTTATGGCATCTTTGGTAAATAGAAGTTTTTTAATGTTGATGCAGTTTATCAAATTTATCAATCTTGCTTTTGTATGTTTTATAATTTTTTATTCTTAAAAAAAAATACCTCCCTACCTACTCAAAGGTCACATTTTCCTAGATTTAAATGACTTTTTACGATACTTGGGTCAGGTGCAGTGGCTCACACCTATAATCCTAGCACTCTGGGGGGCCGAGGTGGGAGGACGCCTTGAGCTCAGTTGTTTAAGACCAGCCTGAGCAAGAGTGAGATCCCATCTCTACAAAAAAACAGAGGAAGACTATCGAGGCATTTGACAGACACCTGTATTCCCAACTATTTGGGAGGCTGAGTCAGGAGGATCACTTGAGCCCAGGAGTTTGAGGTTGCTGTGAGCTAGACTGCTATCATGGCACTCTAGCCTGGGAGACAGAGTGAGACTCTGTCTCAAAAAAAAAGAAATTTTTGAAATGTTTGGTTTAAGAGTGATGCTCGCTGGATGACTGTGCCAGCTGGGCCAGGCCTGGCCCTCAGCTGGCTGCAGAGGCTGCTCTGAGCAGTGGGAGCCGAGCACTGCCCTGCATCACCACACTGCCACTGTTGGAATCCACTTCCTCTAATTGTAAAACCACATCCTACTTCAGGTTCCTTTTGCTGAAAATGACCAGCCCAATGCTTACATTTTTGATTTAAAATTTGGGGGACAGTCAGGAATCCTAGAGAGCCCACTGATGATGGGAAGTCTGCTCTGGCTGAGCTTGGGACGTCAGGGGCAGCTGCGACTGCTTAGTCTGCTAAGGCCAAATGAGCATGTGAGGCTGACACTCCCAGGGACCCAACCCGAAGGCCTGAGTTCTGAGGAAGATACCCCCCTCTCTCTTCTGGCCCCGGAACTCTAGAAATGAAGTCTTCAGCCACATTTACCTCTGGGATATAAGGAAATCCTTTCCCATAAAAACTCATTCTTCACAGAGGAAGACCATGGATGGTGTGCACAGGGGATCATCAAATGCCAGGGACGGTCACCGAGACAGCTCAGGAGCAAGTGGCCGCTCTCTCCCTCTCTCCGGGACCTAGAGCACAGCAGCCAAGTCCCACCCTCTCCCCCAGGTGGAGCCCAGACACATATAGCCCTCTTTACATAGGGGACAGAGACACCAGCTAATCCACGGACTTTGCAACTGCCCCAAGAAGGCAAATCAGTACAACCACTTCAGAAAACTGTTTGACAGCATCTCCTAGGGCAGTACTCACCTACATCATAAGACCCAGAGACCCCACTTCTAGGTATGCACCTCACAGGAACGTGAGCACATGTGCACTGAAGGCATGCCCAGCATCACTGCTCATGACAGCCCACACTGGAAACCGCTACTGCCAGGAAGCGCAGTAGAATGGAAACAAATGGTGGCATCTTATCCCAATGGAATGTTAGACAGCAGTGAGAAGGAATGATCCACAAACACATGACATAACTGAATCTCACAGGCATACAGCTGAGCAAAGGAAGCTGACCACAAAAATATATGAACCCATGATCCCAACCATATAGAGAAATACACACAGACAGAACTGATCATCTATGTAGGCAGAAGACGTGGGGTTACGGTGTGGGGCAGCCACTGGAAGGGAATGGGGGGCTCCTGCTTTTTCATCTGGGACCTGGGGACTTTTCACAAACTCAACACACCCTCAGTCCATGTGGTTTGGATGGGCTGACTTCATGTCAATCCTGGATATTGGGAGAGACCCAGGTACCCAGCCAATGAGAGGCCTGGATTTCCCCAGAGTCATGGGGACTGGGTGGGAGGTGGGAATGGGACTCAGGCCCAGGCAATCATCTCCCTGGCCACAGTGATTTCTGAATAGCTCTGTGGATATCGAGTCAGTCTAATGGATTCTGACATTGAGACTTCTTTGGGGACTTCTTCCTTGGGTGGCAGAGAAGACAGATTATCTGCTCAAGCTGCTGGTAACCACTGTCACGAGAAGCAGAACATGAGAAATGACCAACACAGAGGCCAGGAGAGCTCAGAGAAGAGGGTCCAGCCTAGGTCCTAAGGGTGGCCTCTGACTTCCTGGATCGAGCCATGCCTGAAGCCAGCTCTATCCATGCACTTTTTAGCTCTATTAGCCAGTAAGTCTCTGCTGCCATTTTTCCCCACACTTACAACAGTTTGAGTTGAGTTTTCCGTCACTTATAGCTGAAAGTATCTATTTCCATTTATGCAGCTGCACAGTCCATTTATAGAAGCTTCTAGTGTTTAGAAAGTTCTTTCCTTGGAAATTGGCCTGCCTCTAGGAGCCAGCCCCTGTCGTTTGTGCAGCTATTAAGAGTCACACAGAGGGCCGGGTGTGGTGGCTCATGCCTATAATCCTAGCTCTCTGGAAGTTCAAGGCAGGTGGATAGCTTGAGCTCCTGAGTTTGAGACCAACCTGAGCAAAAAAGTGAGACCCCATCTCTACTAAAAATTAAAAAACTGAGGCAAAAGGGTCACTTGAGCCCTAGAGTTGGAGGTTGCTGTCAGCTATGATGCCATGGCACTCTATGCAGGGCGACAGCTTGAGACATTGTCTCAAAAAAAAAAAAAAAAGTCACACAGAGGAATTCACCTATTTGTATGTTGGATGGTAGCCCCCAACAGGTCCTGAAGGCTTCTACTCTTCAGATCAAGCATTCCCAGTTCCGCTCATCATTCTCTCTACAGGACAGTTTTTCAATGCTTTTGGTCAAAGTTTGGCACCCCAAGCTAACAGGATGCTCCAGACAGGGCCTGACAAGTTAACTTACAGAAAAATTTCCTGGGCACCCAGCTCCTGTTTACTGAGCCTAAAAGTATATCATGCTCCCCTGCTCCTGTCCCAAGAAGAGTTTTGGTGGCGACATCAAGGAGCTTGGCAACTGCCATCCCTCTAGGCATTTTTCACTGCAGGCCCGCTTCTCCCTGCCTATACAGGAATATTAATTTCCTGAGTCGAAATGCAAGAATTCACAATTACCCTTGGTAAGTTCATCTCCTGAACATAATTGGATTCCCATTTGATGTTTTGTATGTATCACTCCACTGTGCTACATTAATTTATTCCACTAGTATTTAGTGGTGGGAACTGAATGAGGTACTGGGAATACAGTGGTGAATGAGATCAAGGGTCCTTGTCCTGAAGGAGCTTTAGCTGAAGGGGAGACCCTGATACACACATACCCAGGTGAGCCAGTAGGGTGATCACATCTAGTATCTCACAGCAACAGTGTGCCACATGGTGTCTCTAAGAAGAACAGCTGGGAGGGGCGCCCCATGCAGGGAGGCTGGGAAGGGCCCCTCTGAGAAGAGGACACAGGGTCCGAGGACTAGAGTGAGCCAGTCTAGCTGGAGTCTGGAGCACCCCAGAGAGAGGAAGCTAGGAGCACTCCATGGAAAGGGGGGGAGGCACCAGCTGAACAGACCAACAGGGGGCAGGGAGGTAAGGAGGCTGGGGCAGCCACAGTGGCCTGACCTGGGAGATGGTGCTGGAGGTAAATGCATCAGGACATACTTAGGAGATCAGATGAGAGACAGGGAGGGAGGGAGAGGAAAAGAGGACGGCAGCTGGGTTTGGGCTCTGGAGATGGAAGCAGTGGCTGGAATAAAAAGAAGAAAGAGGTCACTGGGGGCTGAGCCAGCCAGGACCTACTCACATGTACTGCATCCGAGCTTACTAGGCCTCCATAAGAGGATGGCCGAGGGACAAGCACAGGGGAAAGATCCGTGTGGCCAGAGAGAAAGAATTTGGGGTCAGCAGGCTGCAGACAGGTGTGCAGCCATGGAGACAGGTGAGATGGCCCAAACACAGAGGGTAACGGCTCCCCAGGAGCCAGGGTTATCTCCTCCAGCGATGGAGCATGAGCAATCCCTCCCCACTGAGTCATCCATAACTGAGGCAAAATATCTCCGTCCACATCTAAGTCATTAATAAAATATTCAGGAAAGCAGGACCAGAGCAGACTCAGTTCCTTTCACCTTCCCCCCCTCCCGACCAGTATGATTCACAGAAACAGCTGCATGACAGCACAGCGATCCGACTCGGGGTTCTGTGTCCTAGGACACTGTGTCACTCTTACAAGTGTTCCTGGTTAGATGCTCTTTCTCAAGTCCAAGTTCGAAGAATAATTTCTCCAACTGTGAATATCTGAGAGGGGTCTGACCTCTAAGTCCTGACCAGCCAGCAGAGGAATTTCTCCAAAGATTCTAATGGCAGTATTTTGTGCCATCACCAACCCCCCTGCCGGCATCATGGAATACTTCAGCGGGGCCCTGACTGATTTCAGAGAGAGGAGGATAAGCAGGGCTGAGTCTAAGAGCCACAACCTCCTGCAGTTGGGAGTGCGGTGGCAGGCCCTGGAATAGCCCCCTGGGCTGGAAGACCTGCTGGCTGGCAGCCTGCCCTAAGCTCAGGATCGTGTCTTCTGATATTCTGTTTGTAGCCCACTGCAGAGACCACAGGCCTTGTAGCCAGGCAGAATCCCATGATACAACTCAAGAGACAGATCAAATCAAGAGACAGGTATGTGGCCTCAGACCTAGTAACATGGAGAATTGGGGAATTATCCTAAGGATCCAAAAGTCAAAAAACGTATAGACATAAAAATTCATTACAGTATTATTTGTAAAAGAGATAAGGAAATAGCTAAGTAAATTATCATGTATTACTCAATGGAATTGAATACAGTTATTAAAATCACACGTATGTACAGAATGGCAAATATTCCCCCACTTTAAATGGAACTAAAAATGCACAAATATTTACCTCTATGACATACACTTGTTGGTAAACATTTCAGAAAGCATAAAAAAAAAATGAAGTGTTATATTATGGATGAATATGGATGTCACAATAACTTTTTAATTTCTAGGAAATTTATACATGATTTTTAAAATTAATTATAACTAAAATTCTTTTTTTTTTTTTTTTGAGACGGAGCCTCAAGCTATTCCCCCTGGGTAGAGTGCCATGGCATCACAGCTCACAGCAACCTCCAACTCCTGGGCTTAAGCGAGTCTCCTGCCTCCGCCTCCCAAGTAGCTGGGACCACAGGCACCCACCACAATGCCCGGCCATTTTTTGGTTGCAGCCATCATTGTTGTTTGGCGGGCCCAGGCTGGGGATTCGAACCCGCCACCTTAGGTGTACGTGGCTGGTGCCTTAGCCGATTGAGCCACAGTTGCCAAGCCTATAACTAAAATTCTTACAGCAAAAAATAGCAGTCCCTGACCCCCACTTCTATACACATACCATCCCCAACAAATTTCAGTTGTTCCTCTGAGTATTTATCTTTGTATTTCTAAATAACAGGGTTATACTAATATTTCTTGATTCTCGACTTTTAACTTCTTGCTTTAAAAAATAAGCCTGTGCCCTCCTGAAAACATACACATACATATATTCTCTCCTGTCTTCTGAATATAGCTATGTAGTAATTTTTTGTTAAATCAGTCTTTAATGTTTACATTATTATGAAAATGTAAATAGTGTTCAAAGCTAAACTGCATGTGATACTATGATTTTATTTCTTTCATTGTTTAACTTTTTGTTTTTTCTGTAGTTGATAGTTGCCTAACTTTTTTCTTTTGTTTCTTTTTTGTTTTCTTTGTACAAATCAGTAACTCTACCCCCAAACTCTCCCAACACAACTATAAAACTCCTTACAACATAGATAATCCATTAACTTCAAATTTTTCTTAGAGTTATTCCTTTGGGGCTCTTAGCCATCTTGTTCTAAATGGGGCTGGTTGCTCTGTAGACCAGCTGCACAACTGTACCACTGAGTCTTCTCTTCATCATCATTTTGGGGATTCCAGTCTCTCAATAAGAGTTCCCATCTGCAAGTAAAATACCAACCCTCACCAATTAACCATGGAAGGAACTCATGGATTATCGACGTATTTGTTGTATTTTGAGAAGTTTCCTAGTTCTATTGGAGAGTTTGAGGAAGAATTAATCATGAGTACATTAAAAGCAAAGCAATAAAAAGATGAGTTAACTATCAACTCCAGGAAAAACAAAAAGTTGAACAAGAACATATAATTATAGTCTACTATGTAGACACCACAATGCAGGCACAATCATATCTATCGCAAAACTGTTGCTTTTGCCACTAAGCACTTAGTGCCACTTTGTATTCCAGACTCTTCTGTGACAGGAGCTCAACCTTGCAGCTTATTACTATCACTACCGCCTTAGCTGTGGAGTGTTCTCTCTCACCCACCTGCTTCTCATCTTTCAACATTTTTGTTCATACTCTCTCTCCGCTGTCACTTACTTTTCTGTTTTAAGAATTGACATCTTTTTTATATTATTTTTTTTTAACAGAGTCTCACTCTGTTGCCCCCAGTACAGTGGTGTTATCATAGCTCACAGCAACCTCAGACTCCTGGGTTCAAGTGATCCTCTTGCCTCAATTTTCTGAGTAGCTAGGACTACAGAAATGCATCATGACACCCAGCTAATTTTTCCATTTTTTAGTAAAGATGTGGTCTTGCTCTTGCTCAGGGTGGTATCAAATGCCTGATCTCAAGGGATCCTCTTGCCTCAATCTCTCAGAGTGCTAGGATTATAGATACGAGCCACCATGCCTGGCCTAAGGATTTATATCTTTCTTATTCCTTTACTTTCATTTTAGTGGAATTTTGGAAAAAAGAAGAGAAAAAATACGCATTCAATCATTTATGTTTATGTGGAAGTCTCTAATCATAGAGACTCACATACAGGAGACTCTCTGGGAAGTATAGGAAAGATATTTCAACAAAAAAACAATGGTTTTCATCTGGGAGAAGAGCAGGATTATAGAAGAGTATGCTTATAATTTTTTTTTTGCATTTTCTAAATTTGACAGTAAATACATGTTTTTTATAAATAAAAAAGCACAAGGATTAAAAAATTATTAAAAGGCATTTTTGGGGGTACCTGTGACTCAAGGAGTAGGGCACTGGCCCCATATACTGGGGGTGGCGGGTTCAAGCCTTGTCCCTGCCAAAACTGCAAACAAAATAAATAAAAGACCTTTTCTCCTGGATGTGGCAACTCATGCCTGTAATCCTAGCACTTTGGAAGGCTGAGACAGGAGGATCACGTGAGCTCAGACCAGCCTGACCAACACAGTGAGACCCCCATCTCTACACAAAATAAAAACATTAGCTGAGCATGATGGTGCATACCTGTAGTCCTTGGTATTCAGGAGGCTCAACCAGGAAGATGGCTTGAGCTAGAAGTTGGAGACTGCAGTGAGCTATGATGATGCCACAGTACTCCAGTCCAGGTGACAGAGCACAACCCTGACTCTTAAAAAAAGTGTGCAGGGGGACATTATTCTGAAACAAAGATTAAGAGAGTATGTGTATAAACAGGTTTTTACTAGAAATGCTAATCCCTGGTTCGGCACTTGTGGCTCAAGTGGCCAAGGTGCCAGCCACATACACCTAAGGTGGCAGGTTTGAATCTAGCCTGGGCCCGTCAAAAAAACAACAGTGTTGGCTGCAACCAAAAAATAGCCTGGCCTTGTGGCGGGCCCCTGTGGTCCCAGCTACTTGGGAGGTTGAAGCAGGAGATTTGCTTGAGCCCAGGAGTTGGAGGTTGCTATGAGCTGTGATGCCATAGCACTCTACCCAGGGGGATAGCTTGAGGCTCTGTCTCAAAAAAAAAAAAGAAATGCTAATCCCCTAACCTTTCCCCCCTCACAGGTCTACATGACCTAAAGCTTTTGCCTATGCTCAGGGAAGTCTTGGGGCTCCAAAGAAGCACCCCAAGGCTTCCAGAGGCCCGTGGGAATGGGATAGAGTTCTGACTGGAAGGAATTCTGTGCTAGACTCTATTCTACCACAGTGGCTCTCTGAATCTATGTTTATAGGTTAACATTCTGCTTAATATTTGGAGGGTTTTTTTTTAACAGATTAATGTATGGGTACAAACATTCTATAGTTCACATTTGTAAAGTTAAAGTCTGATTTGTAGGTGTGTCCTACACCCAGATCGTGTGCTACATACCCATGCAATGTATCCACTGGGTGACAATTTACCCAACCCTTTCCCCTTTCCACCCTCTTCCTCCCACACACTTGACTTTCATTAGGTTTTTTTCTCATGTGAGCATGCAGGTGTTAATCTACTAGTTCCAATTTAGTACTAGGTACATGTGATGCTTGTTTTTCCATTCGTGTGATACTTCACTTAGGAGAATGGTCTTCAATTCCATCCGGGTTAATATTTTGCAGTTTTAAAGAGACCCACAACCATCCAAGAAGTTTGGGACGTACCAGTAAGATCCACAGAAAGTGAGGTTGAGGTTGGGGGAAAGACTCCAAGGCTAAACCACACTCTAACCTGCCCCTCCCACCCCGAGATGATGATGGTCATCATGTCAGTGATTTGGAACCGGTGTGCCACGGCATGTGCCCTGAGAGGATCTTAGGTGTGTCATGAAAATTCTTTTTCTTTTTTTCTTTGAGACAAAGTCTCACTCTGTTTACCCGTATCACCATAGCTCACAGCAACCTCAATTTCTTGGGCTCAGGCAATCCTCTTGCCTCAGCCTCTTGAGTAGCTGGGACATAGGAGCCTGCCACAATACCTGGCTAGTTTTTCTATTTTTAGTAGAGATGGGGTCTTGTTCTTATTCAGGGTGGTCTCGAACACCTGAGCTCAAGAGATTCTTGCACCCCTACCCCAACCGCCGTGACCTCCCAGAGTCCTAGGTATGAGCTACCCTGCTTGGCAAAAATTCTTAAAGATCATTAATTTAGTTACTTTACTTACAAAAGAAGTTACATTAATTTTGTACTTTACTTACAAAAGAAGTTCAAAGCACAATAGTATATTCCTTTTACTCTTTTTTGATCAACATAATTTAAGTGTGCCATAGAAGTTTAACTATAGGTTCACGTGTGCTATGAGATAAAAAAAGTTTGAAAAACACTGCATAACATGTCCACAGAGCTTGCAGGGGGGCCTACTAGGGCTCCCAATCATGGAGCTCCATGCTCACACCCAGCTACCCCAGCACCCTTGATGGGAGTATTTCACCAATGTCCAGCCAGTGTCAAGTCTCTGGCCTAAGTTTCTCCATTTGCACAATTAAAGGACTGTACTCATCTTCCAAGCTAATATCCTAGAGTTTCCAAAGAGCATCCTATCAACTCTCTGGAAACACAAAACATCCCCACCTGAGGGCTTTTATGAGAAGCAACAATGAGTTATAAAAGTTCATCTGTGCATGGTAGCACACACCTATAGTTTCAGCTACTCAGAATGCTGAGAGCCTTTTGAGAGCAGGCTGGGCAACATAGTGAGACCCTGACTCTGAAATTTTTTTTAAATAAATAAAATGAATTTTAAAAATTAAATCTATTTCCCTAAAACAGGAAACTGTTTTAAGACTTCTCTTTCTAGGCTCAGCAACTATAGCTTAAGCGGCTAAGGCACCAGCCACAGACAC